>JACGTP010000033.1:782084-1024571 GCA_023678845.1 Mischocyttarus mexicanus | reverse complement strand
AAATTCGTTATATATGAAATACACATAGAAAAACATTCCTTAACTACCGGCTTAGTTGAGCGTTCAATGTTTTGTTTACATTCGCGACTCTCCGTCACTCCTCGGCCGGTGTCGACAACCGAACGTTGTCATTTCTATTCTATTATGAATTTCGTCGTTAGATTTGTAATTGACCTTCGTCTATGTTCGGTAAATGTCGTATGTATTCGTAACTACTTTTAATAATAATCGTTAGTCTTCTTCGAGCGTCGGAAGGAATAACAAGGATATTATTTAAAGTATATAATTTATTTCGCATTGTGCATAGTCGTGTGTGTTTTCTTCCTATGCAAGTGATATGCATATGTGAGCAAGTGTGTGTAGTGCTGGAAAGTGACATATACATATATTGATACCTGCATTTATGGATATGGATTATGGAGCATTGGATGTAAGGACAAAGTACATTTGAACGTAAGCTGACCATAATTTTTAATCTTTTTAACATTTGATCTCGGCATCGTAGGGTTTTGTGTTAAACATATTATATGATCATATTATTATTAAATATTTTATTTTAATCAAAAAAAATTTTTTGAACCGGTCATTGTTTGATACGCGTTTATTATTTACACGAATAACTTTCGTTGCATCCGTAGAACTGAAAAGGATTTTTAAATATGATCAAGTGTCGGATTTATTTCACAATGATGCGTAATCAATTACATCTCGGCTAGTTACCGCTTTATTATTTTGATTTATTTTTCAAACACTCGAGTATTTTTTTTTCTTTTCTAATATACAAACGCGTCTCGACTATTTTAATGTAAATAAGTTGTTTTCTATTAAAAATATAGTTCCTTGTTTCATATCAGACACTTATTCTTCTCTCTATTTTACCCATAATTAATGAAACCATCTGAAGGATAAAATGGTTATACTTAATACATACGTATATATTATATTTTTTTTTCTTATTTTCTTTTTACAACATCACTGAAAACGAAATATTTCTGATTGCATTTTACGTAGTATTCGACTTGTAGAAAATATTCCACGACAGTTATTATTTATTCGAAAATAAATATTCTTATTATGTAAAGAGAGTATAACCTTTGAGAGAAAAAATATTTCCGACGTCTCTAATCAGGGACGATAAAGAAATCTAATGAGAAGAAGATTCGTTTGGTAAAGACTCGATACATAAATGGGTTCTGCGGTTCGGAACGGAATTTCGTTCGCCGTGATATAATACAACCTCGGACTAATTCCATTCGCCGTTCCATTTCTGCGTAAACGGTCCGTAATAACTGTGGTGGACGTGACGAGGGAAGGGAATGGTAACGGGAAAAGAAAAAAAAAATACGAGAGAGAATGGTGAAAAAATATAATATGTTTATATATATATATACATACTTGTATAAACCAATCATCTAACTATTGTTTTTTTTTTACATATTATCAATAATAAGAATACAATTTTCTACAAAATTTCTTGAAAAATATTTATTCTCTTATAAAAATTGTATTATCAATAATAACGTGATGTAGCATAATAGTTTGAGAAACGATGATACAGATGATAGGTTAGAGAAGTAGAAGAGATGGGAATAAACGAGGGAATGCAGTATCCTCTCTCTGAAAGTAGCAAAACCAGAATCGTTAACGAGGTACCCGCCCTGTTTATCGCGAACCAGCCGACGAAGAACAAATGGGCCACCTGTGTCTCGCGTTTCTCGCAACACGCTTCTCGCGCCTGATTATTCAACAAAGTTTTAGAAGCCGACTAATCCACCGCCAATCACCGCGAAGCCCGAAAACATTTCTTTCTGTTTTTTTTTCCCTTATACCTTCTTTCTCAATCCGTCGAAGGAAGAAGATGAAGAAGAAGAAGAAGAAGAATTCTTTTAATTGGACGACATTCTCAATTCCCGCGATGAAACGCGCGTGCGGTCGTTAACAAAGTACCACGACGACGTCCAATCTAAAACTGGCCTGGCAAAATTTGGAAACGATTAAGATATTGTCGGTTCTCTCGTTTAAACTAGATATTAGATACCTAGTCGAAATTAATCCTTTCATTTTTATTTTTCTCTTTTTTTTAACTACGATTCGTTTGCGGTAGTCCTATTAGTTGCTCGTAAATTCAATTAATTTGACAATATTTATTTTCTTTTTTTTAAACAAGTAGAAAATATGAAATATCGTAGAATATATTTGATAATTATTTAGTATTGCATACATTTATCCAAATACTTACAAAGTTTAAGAAACTTTATCGTAAACTATTACTCGTATTTGTTATGGAACGATTGATGTTTTTTCTTTTCCTTTTTTTTTTTAGAGAACAACCGATAAAATAAATAGAATAATAAATTAGAATTGGAAAGATTCGTAAGTCTTAAAAGTTGGAGATTAAAGTTGTCGAAATGTTGACGCGTTTCGTCGATGCATATTTTTGAAAGAGCAAAATCCGGTAGTTGGGATACGATCAATCCGATACACCCAACCAACTAACCAACATACACACATACACACACACTCGCAACTGTTTTTAAGAGACAACGCGAGTCTCGTAAAGTAAGGGAATATGTTTTTAGCAACAAAGTGCAGGATCCCGGTTGCTAATTCTGCTTTGCATATAGTCGCGAGTTTAACGCGCTTACTGGAACTTCTACGGTGCATTTATTTCGGTTGAATTTCGAAGAATTTTGCTTTTCCGTGCAGCTTCGTACGTTGATCCGTTGTCTCTCTCTTTCTCTTTTGATTTTGCATATCCATGCTCGTGCAAGATGACATACAGCTGCCGTGAACGATTCGAATGATCGTTACGAAATTACCAAGCTCGTTGAAGGAGACAAAAAAAAAACAAATTCAAAAAAATAATAATGTTCAATTATAAAATGAATTAGGGGTTTTTCTATATTAATTTTTTCTTTCTTATCTTCTTTTAATTCATCGTCCAATAAGGATAAGTATATATGTGTATCTGTTTTGTTTTTTGTTTTATAATCATTTTCTTCGATTAATTAAGCAAAACAGAAAACGATGGACACTGTCGTTTAAATTGACATTCGTATATGCAAGTTAATTACATTTAATTACATTCAGTGGGATATGCGGTGAGATGATGACACTAATGAAATTTATGTTATGGGAATTATTGTAATGTTTAAATGAGATAGAAAATGTATACGATACTTGTTGCAAGATATTTTGTCGTTTCAAACTTGTTCAACGATACGTATTAAGATCATGTTTCTTGTTGTTGTTTTTGTAATCTAATTTCTTTTTATAATTTTCTCGAACGATAAGCATAATTTCATAGGTAGGCACGTATAGGATCGTGTATATAATTATTATTCATTGTTAAATGATAATACTTACGTCGGAAATAGGTCGTAACTATTAATTCCAATGAATAGAACGGAAGCACGTAATCATAGTGAACACACTAATTTCAAATGAAGAGTCAGATGTTGGATGTTATAGTTCAAAGTTACAACAGCTTTTTGTTTTTGTTTTTTTATTTTCTAGAACATTTGTCACTCGATTCATTTTATTCACGAAACTTAAACGATAAATGGACTGTTAGACGACACTTTACGAATGAATTAAAGCTAAACCATTTCGGACCAGTTCAACGAGTCGAAATATTCAAATTTGATATACGCTACATTGAAAAATTCAAGATTAAGAGATAAATGAGAATAAACGAGGTTGTGAAATTTTTTTGCGTCATTAAATCTTTCTTATTCGCATAGAAAATATATGGCTTTTTAATGTGAATGTTAACATTAGGTATTATACATGTTAAAACGATTAAAAGATATAAACTTCATTAATCATTTTTTTACGTCCTTTTACGTAATATGTTATTATACTTTCGCGATATTAATTAATACGAGATAAGATACAAGTTCAGATTATTATTTAAATATAACACAATCGTCAATTTCTAACAGAAAAACAAAAATTCAGCAACGCGATTCAGGTTGTATGTAGAAATATTGAAAAACATAAGTTCAGTCGATTTTTGAAAAATTTGGAAAAAGTTTAACTTGTTTAAGATTTCGTATAATGGCATGAGAACCGACGGGAAGTTCGTGTTACACTGTTCGAACCTTCGAAAGATCGAAGATGAGTGAACTGAAGGGAAGAACATTCTGTATTCAAATAATAATGGCGAGAAGAGAGAAAGAGAGAGAGAGAGAGAAAAAATAAAGATAATGTAAAAAAAAGATTGAGAGTATAGGAGACTCGAACCCTTTTTTTTGCATTGGTGCATCATAAAGTTCGTGAAGGCGAAAATGAAGAGAAGGTTTTTCATTATGCTACCATTTCGTGTGCTCGAATTTATAACGGTTAAATTTTTTCTTCGAGCGACCGACATTGTTGAACGATTCCTTGTTGAAGACCGTTTCTTAACTGTAAGAAAAGATTTTTTTTTCTCTTCTTATTCCTCTTCTTCTTTTTCTTCTTCTTCTTTTACTTCCCACTCCTCTTCTCTCTCTTTCTCTCTCCCTCTTTACTTTGTCTTCTTTGACTGTTCTCTATTTTTTTTTATTGTGTTTTTTTATTGGTGTTACACATCAAAGAGCTCGTTCGACCGTGGTAGAAAATTACATGGATAGAAAAAAAAAAGAGCAGGTAACGGGTTGTAACTTGGAAACTGTGCACGCTAACACGTTGGACTTTGTTCCTCGACAAGAACAAAGTCCTTTTTTCCTATAATCGTTTTCTATTTTTCTACGAGTCGTGTAGATATTTTTTTAGATTAAATCTTGAAAGTTAGTTAAAGTTGTTACCGTGGATTAGGATATAATTATTCGAATATTTTACTCAAGTATTTATATTAATATTTATCAAAAATCAAAGTGTCTTTTTATAGGTGCAATTTTCATTGCAATTTGTATTGGATTTTTCCAAGATATACGTGTTCGTAAATATTAATTATTCGTATAATCAATTTAAACATTTTCTTTAATTGTTGTTTGTGTGTGTGTGTTCTGTGTTTTTAATTTTATGTATTTCATAGTACTCGTGTCAAAGAGATTTGAATTAGTTTTGAAAAGATGAATATACGAATTGTTTAGGTATGATTGAGGTTGTGTTCCATTGTAAGTGGTATCAGATTTTACATTCACCAGGTGGTGGGACGGTTATTTAATTTAAATCCCTTAAACATCTCGTCACGTTAGACGATAAAGTCCGGTTAGTGTTTTACTACCTTCACTATTGCCGTTTCACGCAAGTCGAGTTTTGCTTGCAGAGCTCGTTTCTCAAATATCTCGTGATTATTCTCGAAAGGCAATTTACGATTCATTTAACAAGTTATCGTTGTCCCTATTTGAAAGAGAGTTTCAACTTACCGGATAATACATAATAATCATACTACTTTACCTACCACTTCCAAAATTGATCCTTTTCACTCTTTATTTTATTTTATTTTATTTTATTTCAAATAACTAATTACCTTTCCATTTCTGTAAGCGAATAAATCGAGAAAAAAAAACAAATAGAAAGCATACAACTTAGTTTCATTAGCATTCGCTAAATTGTCAGGGATTTGAAATTTCCGTATTATTCGAAATTTTATCAATCGAGCATATGTGGTCAAAGATTCGTGGTATTCGTTCGACCGGAATTTCGTTCGTTGGAACGCGCGTATCCCTGGACTGTTATAAAACTGTACACAAGGTTTTTAATAATTGCCCAACGTGGGCCAACGTTCTCAATCAACTTGTGTGGTCCATACGGATTAAGGTACAAATTATCGCCACTGATTAACCTTTATTTCAATGTATATCTTTTTCGGAGTTCTTATTTTCGACAATATTTAATTAACTTAATGTAGATGGTGGCGTGTATGTGTGTGCGTGATACTCTTATAAAAGTTCTCACAGTATACACGCTATATCTTTGAGTATACCAATTTAAAAAAAAAAGAAAAAAAGATTATAGAAAGTAGGCATGTCAAATTAGTAATTTCGAACTAAGTTTCAAATTTCTTTCGGTATTCCAAAGAGGCAGCCAATCGAATTCGAGGTTAGATCATTCTCTCTTTTTGTGTATAATAAAAAAAAAAGAAAAAGAAAAAAAGATTAATTTCGAGATAATCGAGTTAACAGTGGACTATCTTTGTATTAGAAAAACGTAATCTTGAAATAATAATATATTTTCAGGACTTTTGGTTCAATGACACGTATACGCGTATTTTACAATGATTGTTGCATTAAACAGGCTTATGTGAGATCGGTATAAAAATAAAACTTTTAAATAAGCTTTGAAAAAAAAGAAGAAGAAAAAATACAAGTAGAAAGGAGAAGAGAAAAAGAAAGAGAAAGAGAAAGAGAAGAAACTATACGGCAAGCATACCTAACGGGTATCTACATTGGTAGCTATATATACATATGACCGAAGTATAAATCGTTGGCGTGCAACAATGTAGCATTTCAAAGAGTCTCCCCCGCCCCCAAAAGTCATTTCAGAAAAGGGGAACGTTAATATATCGTTCGCGGGATCTTATCGGGTATAATTTATGCGACTTTTCTTTTATATTCAGCTTGTAATTTTGTCCTTTCTCTCTCTCTCTCTCTTTTTTTTTATCTGTTTTTTCTTCTAAACGGGTCCTTGTCACGCCTACGCGTTCACCGTCACCAATAATGCGCTTGCTACTACCTCCGATTTTGTTAACCAACTAGAAACTCGTGTTAAAGTAAAAAAGAAAATGTTTCAAGCAGATTTTGATTTAAATTCGACGATCGATGTTTTTAGACAATTTTCTACTTGCGAAAATTGTTCTTTGTTGTTTTGCGAAAGAACAAGACGTGGAAAATAAAATAAAAAAAAAATAAAAAGAGAGAGAGAGAGAGAGAGAGAAGGAAGAACTCGGTGCGGCCGGTGCGCGAGTATGTTTGGAGTTCGGAGCATAATCGTTGGCTCATAAAAGTGCATGATGCGTTTTTAAAGGGTGCTCCTGTCGGGCAATAAACGCTCGGCCCCAACGACTCTTTCTCCATCGCGCTGGTGTAATCTTTGATCTTCTACTTTAGACACATTCTTCTTTTTCACCTCCCTTTTATCTCTACTCTCCCTTTGTCTTATTTATTTCAACATTTTACCTTCATTTTCATATAGGTCAAAGTCATCTTCAACTATCAACTCGATAAAAATTATCTTCTTATCCATTTATTATAATAATTATTAGCGATAAAACATCCGATAATTACTTGTCCATCATTTATGATCGTCGAACGATAACGATCATCGAGAAATGAGTTAGTATGAATTTAATAATCGTGTTGACTCTTTAACGTAACTTCTCGTGTTCTCTAACATTTTCTAATTTTATTTTTAAACTCAATTATCATGGAACACGCACACGTGCGCATTGCACGTAGCAAACTTAATAATAATATTTTGTATATATTTATTAAAATGAATTTTAATCACGAGGATAGAAGAAGACCAAGGTAAATGTAATAATAATAATAATAATAATAATAATGGGCGTGGCGTCCTTGATTTTGACAACCAACTTCACAACTACCCTTTTTTGTATTTCTCCTTTCCATTGGTAAAACATTTTCGAGATAAAAAGACGACCACTCCATTGGCCATCCAGCAAAGTTATGATATTTGACGATTCGAGTGTTTCTCGAGATAAGTGATTGGCGAACCCCATGACGATAGGGATAAGACAAGAAATAGGTGCCTTTAAAAAGGCAGAAAAACTTGTTCAATGTATATTTTTCTACCCTCCCGTAACCATTTTCGAATATTCCTATGCTGTTAGAGAAAAAGAGAGAGAGGAAAGGTCGTGGGGTTGAACGAAACGTGGAACGAAGGGTCAAACGAAAAAAAAAAAGAGAGAAAGAGAGAGAAGGAAAAAGAGGAGATGGCGGGCCATAGTTTTACGAGTTGTTCCAACCCATGAGAGGAGACATGTAATCCTGGCTGACTTAGCTCGAACTGTCCAACTTGAACGATTACAGTAAAACGACGTAGCCGCGAATGCCTAGCCGACCAAACACAATTTCTTCTACTTTGCAATGCTAACCAGACTGCCATGAGCACCATTCTTCCGTATCGTGTATAAAATTATTCTTAATATTCCTTCTTTCTTTCTCTCTCTCTTTCTTCTTTCTTTCGCTTACGTGTCCTTTCTTAAAAATTTTTATTTATCGCATGGATGCATTCTGATAATCTTATTTTATTTTTCATGACCAAATTCAGAATACAAATATGTATATAATTCTGTGTTTGATTATAATAATTCACGTGTGTGTTTATATCTTTGTTTAATATTACATTTTGTAATTAATTAATATTTCTATTATTTTAATTTGATCTAAAGGATTTATCTTTATGGAAAATATCTGACATTATTTTGTAGATTTCATATTAAGGGATAAAGTAATAATATTTAATTTAAACATAAAATCGTATTTTTCTCTTTCTCATAATTAACTCGAAAGTTTGTAATATCTTCGGATTATGGATTAGATGTTTTAATGATATCGATTTATTTCGAATTAATTAAATTTGAAAAGTAGTACTGTAGTATTATGAAATATTAACTACCACGTGAATGGTGTAAATAAATCCTATGGGTTTGGCCTTTGCCGGCCATGAGGAAAGGGACTACAAAGTTAGGCGTGGGGAATGTGAGATGGAGAAGGAGAAAGGACAGAAAATGGTGTCCGTTCAGACGAGAGTAGGTGAGAAGATATGAAAAGAAAAATAAAAAAAAGAAGAAGGATGTAAGATATGCGTGTATGTAAAATCTCTGAAGGTAAGAAAATTGACAAATAATTAGAAAATTAAAAATAGAGTGGGGGATGGGAATAAGGTTGGGGACATCGCGATACCGACGATTCGGTCAAAGGATCCTAATAAATCATTTTAGAATTTGATACTTTATTTTATTACAATGTATATATGGTTAGTATTATTATACATAGTAAGAAAGAAAAAAAAAAGAAAAAAAAAAGGAAAAAAGAAACGAAGTATTTAACCGTTGGTCGGATCGAGTGATTTTTTGTCAAATTGGTTTCTTTGGTTTTTTTTTCCTTTGGAAAACTATCCAACCTATCCCACAATTCTTCATCCCTTCTTTGACTTTTTTTTACCCTTGGCTAAAACGTGTTAACTTTTCTTCTTGTCGAAGGAATTTGATCCCAATTTTTTTTCTCTTTTCCCCCTAATCCCCTTCCCATTCCCCTGAACATAACTCATTCCTTCTTCATGGTTATTTGCTCCTCAAGGAATGACTTGGCTGATACTTAGGAAGAAACGATACTTTTTATCAAACTTAGTCATATGTTATGTTAGTTAATCGGTTTTACATTTTAGTCTTTGAAATATATCTGCTTATTAAAAGCAAAAAGAAAAGAATAGAGAAAAAAAGAATGTTCAACGTATCATTTAGAAAATAATATACAAAACTATATTTTCATGACCGTGCTAGTTTTAATCGTTTGTACTTGGACATAAATTTTCTACAAATATTTCCAAACGATATCGCAATCGTTAAAAATGGTTATCTTAATTCTAACATTATCCTTTTTTTTTCTTTAATTTATATACATTTTTTTTTCTTCTCCCTTTCTCTGTGCAATCCTATTTTTGTTTTTTTTTTTATCTTTTTAATAGGAAATATTTAAATTTTCACTTACGTTCGTTAAGAACATTCCAAACTGTTTAAATATAATAAAAATTAATATAAATAAAAATTAAATTAATATATAATAAAAATTATTTTTTCTAAAGATATATCATAGCATTTAAAATATTTAGAACACGAATAAACATTTTACGCAGTTATTAAATACCACAACGTAAAAGAAAAATGTTGTTAACACGCGATGCGACAATAAAACTTATGTTAGTAACAAAAAAATTATCGACGATCAGTTAAGGACAGATCTTTAGATATTTTTCTCCCAGTTTATTAAAACGTTACTTTACAAATACGCTATAATGATCTAGGTTATAAATTATGTTATTGCGTTTGTAAATTCCACAAATTACATGTACGAACAAAAAAAAAACCTTTGATTATTGTTTTAATCTGCTTATCGGGTTTCTTTTTTTTATGAATTTTATTATTTATTATATCTCTCTGTGCATAATTCGTAAGGAAAAAAAAAACAATATGGCTCCAGTAATTACCAATTAATCTTCGATAACGATCCTCATTTATGTAACTTCATTACCTGATTTAGAATTTGTGTGTGTCTGTGCAATCCTTATTAAACGACGATAAATGGTACCTAAATTTTAATTTTTTTTTTATCAAAAATAGCAATTACAAAATATATATATAAATTGGAAAAGGCCATTACCCTAATTATTAATTATACAATATTGTTTTTGATATTTTTTGTGATAAACTCGTAGGAGAAAATTACCAACGCTCCTCGTGCAAAGAGCTAATTAAAAAGGGTGACAAGAGGTATGCTATATCAATTCGTGTATCCTTTTTTCTGCAAGGACATTAACGTGCCCGATAACGCAGCGAACGAGGGAGAGAATCGATTGCCTGGTCGGTAATAAAGTGCGCTTTGTGGACCCTCTAGTCTGCACCATCCGAACTTACCGGCAGGGCTACTGTCCTCCACCAATTTCAACGATTTCGTAAGCGCCGACGTATCCATCTTTATTTAAAATAACGTCATCCGATTTTTTAATTTCTTGTCACCATTTTGTGCTTACTTTACATGATTTTTCCTCAATATAAAATATTTTTTACAATTTAATACAAGGGTGGAATTACTTTGACTGAAGTAACATTTCTTTTTTCATTACATTGCGCACATTAAGCGGAGTAAAGCGTTCAGAATATTTAAACATTTTGAGGTTAGGTAAAGAACAAAATTAACGGGATCGTATTTTTCTAGTAAATATCATCGAAATCAATGATTTCATTCGAGATAGTATATTTTCTTCCTTCTATTTTTTTTTTATCTCGATCCATCCTACGTATACGCATCATTTATTATTTTACATCGCATTCTACGCTTGCGCATTTATTGAAGAAAAATGGCGGCCGGCTGATGTAGAGTCTGGTAAAAGGGTAGCTACTGGCAACGTATCGGGAACGATCATGTATTTGTGGGAGATGTCAGTGTAGTGGTTTGTCACGTATATAAAGAGGAAAGGAGAAAGTTGCTTCTGCCATGATGGGAGCACACCATTCATTTTCAAGCTTAGCCGAGACTCGAACCCACGAGTTGGTCGTTACCGTTAGCAGAATGGACTTTGGGCTAACCGCCCCATACGCTCTCTCTACGACCTATTTCAATGGCTTCCATACAGATGACGCTGCGATAATCGTTGGATCCTGATAACGTCGTTGCGTCGTTCTGAACAATCAGGATGTGCATTTTCAAGAATGCATTTGCGGTACCTGCTGTGACGAATGGCCCATGTCACGTGACATTTAATATATTATACTCTCTCTTTCTCTCTATTTCACTCTTTTCCCATTTTTAAACAATCGTGAGTTATACTTTTTATGAGTTCTATTAATTATTTTAATGAACAGTTATAATATCCTTTATATTTCTTAATTACTATCTAAGAGTACATTATGTATACGTAAACGAGAAAATACTAAAGTGATTAAAAATGTTACGTTTTAATACTACGATTATATATTCAACCCTCTTCCCCCCCCCCCCCTCACCAAGGTATTTTAATGATTTAGATTTTATATTTAAAGCCAATTCGTGAATATGTATACATTTTGTTTATTGATCCGCGAAATGTCCTACCTGAGGTAAACATTTAGTTGAAATGATACAAATATACGATCCACGTATGCATTTGGACGAATCCTTTGATAGGAGTCAGATCGGGAGGATTAAGTTTTTAATACCTATGAAATATTTTCATCGCTAGTGCATCTAACAAGTAAATGACCGACCTATCGTTTCCTTTATTTCTTTTTTTTTTTCTTTCTTCTTAATCCTTCGTTATACCGGTTAAATAACTAGCATGTACAAGTACACTTGCGCGCGTTAATGCAATTACGGGAATATTTATGCAAAGGACAGGTTTGAGATATTCGTAAAATTGATTGCCAAAAGAAATTGTCGAAAAAAAAAAAAAGAAATTATTACGTTTGAGTTACAAGACACGTTTCAATCATCAACATTTATTTCATTACTTTTATTATATTTTTTTTTTTCACGGTATAAAAAATATATGAGAATAAACATGCGTTGTATAAAATTAATATTTTCTTTGACGAAATCGAAGCTGAGGAATCGAAATGAAATGAAACCAAAAAGAAATAATTCGTTTTCTACATTTCTCTTTACACACGTATATATGTTAAAACGTATATATATATATAGGTATGCGTTTTATTTACGATACTTGAAGCTTTGCTATTACCTAAGTTAACTTCGGTTAGGTGTGCGATTATTACTCGGTGATGAAATGCCGTAGAACGAAAGATACCTTGCTGAGTTCTTATTCGCGTAGCTATTATACTTAGGTGTGTATACGTCAAGTGGAATCACCACAATACAACTTTAGGTCCTCGTAAAGGCATAAGTTCAGGTTCAATACCAGCCACCTGTTGATACGAAACACATTAACCCATTTACCCCATCTTCCTTTTATAAAGGATTATTAAACGACATATAACCATTTGAAAAAAAAAGAAAAAATATCTAATGGGTTTCTAATATTATTTTTCTGACAATTCGTTTAATTATTATTTGAAAAATATTTTCATTATCTCTTTGGTATCGATCTAATTTCTAGCAAGACACATTCAGGTGGTAGTGGTTATCTGTTGGTGGTTGTTTTTTTTTTGTCCTTTCTACTGTATTCCATTTTCTGTTGACATCTTTGTATTATCTCGAAAAAGGAGACGAGTAATAATCTCATCCATTGGCTGATACACGGTCACGTCGAGAATATATAGTCTGTGAATCCTTGATAAAAAGAAAAAAAAAGAAGAAAAGGAGGAAAAACGAGATAGAGGATATCCCAGGGCAATGGGATTTCGAGATACCACAAGTTGTCATATTATTTCTTTGGCATCGACTCGCAAGGCTTTTACTTCGTTCGACCGTGCAGCATTTCTGTAAATCATGTTTGCGCCTATATCTCTGAAAACAGATAGAGAGAGAGAGAAAAAGAGAGAGAAGCGAGAAAAGTAGAAATGACTGGTGCTACAAGATATACGTTTTTCCCTCTCTCGTAAAGAGTAAGAAAGAAAAGGAAAGAAAAAGAGAGTAAAGGAGAGAGAAAGAAGGAAGAAGAAGATATGTAGCAGAGGTGGGGTTAAAAGGAGGAGGATTTGAAATGGCCTCAAGGAAACCCCATCTGCTGTTATTCGTAGGAAACGAGTCGGCACGAGTCGTCCACCTCCTTTCTAGCGAAGTCTCCTCTCATGGCGACTTTCTGAGTTCAACATTGTACCTAAAATGTATTTCATGGGCGACATCGGCATTGTCATCGAACTCTAAATTATGGAAGGGGAAGAAATATCAGTGCGAGAAAGGGAATAAGAGAGAGACAGACAGAGAGAAAGAGAATTGTGGTAGTGGAGGTTGGTCGCCAAGAGATTGGAAAAGTTCTATGGAGTGAGGGTAAGGACATGGATAAAGAAGAAAGACGGGGAGAAAGAGAAGGCAAAAGAGGGAGGTAGTGGGAGAAAAAAGCAGTTTGCTTCATTTTGAGACGCCGAACGGATTTTCTGTCGGCGTGCTCGTTTATTTTTGTCTGAGACGACGACCACTATACTACACCAACCAACCGTCCTTCTTCATGATCTTCTACCATTTCTTTTATTATTCCATTTCTTCTTCTTCTTCATTTTCTTATTCTTTTTCTTCTCTACTTTGTAAGAAACCTTCGGGGCAAACTAATTTATTGAGCGAGATATTTGTAAGTAAGGAACGAGCGTGGGACGAGTAAGAATGAAAGAGAGAATGAGAGGGAAAGGAAAGGTTGCCGATTCGAGTTTAGGTCGCGAGAAAGAAAGAAAGAATGAGGAGAGGGGGCAAGATATTACCTATCTATATATATACACACATATACATGTATGTACATATATGTATATATATACACATATACATAAAATGTAGATGTTTTCTGGCATCAAAGATATTGCCGGGCGTGATCGTAGATCGAGCATGGAGTGCACTCTTTCGCCGAGTGCCGACTGGCGACTTGTCTTTTCGACCGAACCCAATTAGCGATGAGTTTTGCCTTTAAGCAGTGAGGGTTCGGACAACCTCTAACAATATTTACGAGGTTGCTACCGCGAGCGTAACGAGTATGCCTGTCTGTCTCCCGCGGTCCGGTTTCCATAAAAGGTCGACACTTTGGTTATATTGTATATACTGTAAAGGAATGAGCACGGAAATGTACCAACATCGGATGAGAGAGAGGAGAAGGGGGGGAGCGGGTGGAGTGAGGGAGAGGAAGAGTTCAAAGACTCGTAGGGTAGGATTGCCTTTGGACTTTCGGACGAGCCAATTATCGAAGCTTATAAACGAAGATATTCTACATTTCTACCATCCTCTCCTTGGAAATGTAAGCGTCTGCACATTTTCATTCTCTGCTTGAATTTCGACTAACCACTCGTATATAATCGTACCCTGTGTCATGAAAATATGATTACTATCTCGTATCTTTGGATTATGTATTTAATAGGTTTTATATATATGTATGTATGTATTTATATATACATATATGTATAAGTATAGGTATCCGATCGATTCGTTCCTTGCACAATGTTTTATCTCTTATGATTTGTATGTATGTATTTTTTTTTTAAATACATTTTGATACCTACCGGTAATAATTATTTATTTGAATACTTGTCAGAAAATTTTTATACGGTAAGAGAATTTTTTATTGTTGCATAAGTTATGCTAATTCTTCAAAATTTATATCAATTATTTATTTATTTTATTTTTTTTCTCTTAAAATATTAATAGGAAAGGCTAAGTAAAAGACGATCGGTGAAATTCTTTATTATTATTCGTTGTGAGGTGTGTTATTACAAAATTTGTTGGAGTATTTGTGATTTTTGGTACAAGTCTCATTAACATTTTTGATGCAGCGGATAGGGTATTACAAGTTAACTCGATTAATCGAATCAGAAATTGTTCTGAAGAAATTTTCTGACTCATTTAATGAAACATATTTCGATTTAGAATATCTTTCGAAAATATTTACGTGATCGTATTTATTCCTTTTTATGGGAAGGTAAAACTTTCGAGCGTTATATCGTGTCATCTGGTTTAATTCAAGATTTAATCAAATTTATCTTTACTCGTGGTATTTCTAAATTATATCTGAAAAAAAAGGATAATTAATATTTATTAAAAACATAATATATATATACGTATATATTTAAATCATATTATTTAAATTCTTACAAATGTCTCGTGGTAATAAAAAATTCGTACAAAAATTTACACAGATTATGATAAATAGTATTTAAAACGTTGTATTGTTTTTTCAATCAAAAGATTAGATTAGCACACATATATAACACGTATACACGGTTAATTACATTTTTAATGAAAAAATTATATTAAAAAAAAAAACATACACACACACACACACAAACAAACGAGCGTGCAGATAATTATATTATATACAGGTATATATTCCTACCTACCGACGGATAACAGACTTCTCGAGGTATAGAACGACAAGGACGTTGAGGTGGGTGGGAGAGTGTTGTGGTTGGATGGTTTGTTGGTGGGATTATATACTACCTCGTAAACCACGATCATTGCTTTATTACGGACTGCCTGACGTGTACCCACTAATTGTTAGGTGCGAAACTGCGAACACGTTTATAGGCTGAGGAGCCTATATACTCTTTCGACCTTTCTTTGATGAGGTACGAAGGACGCATTGACTTTTCTCCCCGCGCCGCGAACGAGCTGCATAAATGGTCCATTAAACGAACATATAATGCTCCGAGAAATGTGCGGTTAAAGGAATTGTAAATCTTCGCGAAGTGGACACGCGCCTAAGATTATTGTTCCCTAATTATTCTAAACACGAGTCGAGTTATTCGTCGTTAATAAGATAAGCTAAGCTTTCCTATTTTACCTTTCCCCCTTTTATTTCCCTTTTCTCTCCCTTGTATTAATCATCTATAATATAACAGGAAGATACTACATAATATTAATGTGGAATAATATTTGCTGATTATTATCACTCGAATAATAACGAAGGAAGTTAAGTCAAATGTTTTAGAAAAACAGCAGGAGTCGTTGAATAATATAAATAAGACTTTCTTATTTTTCTCCCCTTTTTCTCCCCTTTTTCTCACACTTCTTTCTTGTATATTAATTACGTGTATATAACACGAAACTACTACGTAATATTTACAATGAGATAATTTTTCTGATTATTTTTACTCGTATAATAAAAATGGAAGCTGACTCGAAAGTTAGGATAGATATCCGATCAGATTTTAGTGTCTCGTCAGAGGATTGTTAGAAAAGCTAAAGCTGGTAGGATTAAAAGCTCGTAAAAGTCAATGTTTGGTTAGGCTACTCCATACCGACGAACGAGAGATTTCCAAAAAGCAAACAATAGAGGGAAAAGAGAAAGAGAATTAGTAAAAGGACATTGTACGAGGATAGATCGTGAAAATATGTTTTTTTTTCTTTCGTATATATTCGCTCGGTTATATTATTTTCCAAGCTAAAGCTAGCTAAATTTACGTTTCGCGTAAACTTTCCTCGAGTTAAATTGAGCTGAGCAGAGACCACTGGTTGGAATTATACGTTGCAGCTACGTATACGAATTTTCGTATTTGGCTGAGATCACGTTTGGATAAAATGGCAGCACGGATCTCCTGCTGACGCCGTTATATCCACCTCTACGTGGTCTACGTCTGAAACACGTTTATATATATATATATATATATTTGTGTATGTTTGTGTGTGTGTGCATCGATGAGAAGCAGCTGGATGAACGGATGAAGGAAAAAGCACACGCTCATACGTACTGATACCTGCGGGTATACCTGTCCAATACGCCTTCATCATTACTTTGCCGTCACGTATGCGAGGGGATGGGTAAGTCGTGAAGCTGGAGCTGAAGCTCGGAATAACAACTTGGAAAGAAAGAGATATATGAAATGGTTTTGTAAAAGATAGAGTGAGAGAGAGAAAGAGTGAAAAAGAAAAAGGAGAAATAGCCCCTTGGAAGAAAAAAGAACATAAAGATACGATTAGCTAAAGATTTTGAATTTGATTGCAAAAAGAAAATATTGTAATAGAAAGTCTTTTGATTTCTATCGAAGATACTCTTTTTTTCTTTCTTTTTTAATTAAAAAGGAAATAATATATAAACATTACGAGAGGGATTAATATCCAATTTACTTTGTATTCGAATGAATATACATATTGAATTTATTGATAAAAGAAACTAAGTTCATTGAAAATATATCAATTGTAAAGGAAAAATATAAAATTGTTAAAGTTTTTCGCGTAAAAAAAAAATGAAATTGAAAGAAAACGAAAAAGTATATATGTGCATATTACTCGTACGTAGAAATGTTACTTCAAACGCAAGCGGAACAATCACAAAATTCGTATCGTTCTAATCTTCATTGAAAAGGTGTATGTATATTCTGTATAGATGCGTCTGTATGTGTTTTTGTATGTGTATACGGTATGTTATCGAGTGGTATCGTATGAAACACACGTAGTCATCCTTCCATCCTATGGTAGCCATAAGTATATACGAGTAAGTGCAGAGACGACGTCTACACAGAAACATTTTCGATTTGCAGGTGGATCCGCACGTGACTGTGATATGAACGAAATAGTAAGCTTTAGGTGCTGAAACTTCTTTCTGCCTTACCTTTTTTTTTTTTTTCTTTATTTTTTTATATATTTTTCTACAGCACTGTTTCTTCTTCTATCTTCGTTTAGATCGGTTTATTTCTTTTGGGCAGGTATCGTCGCTTGATATTTCCCAAGAGAGACCAACACTCAGAGTCGTTTTACGTAGATCCGACGACAGAGATCTTTTGCTGAAAGGCAAACGCAAATGTGTTCAAATGTCCTCGTTTTCCACTTTCAAGTATGTTCATATAATTTAGTCGAGAGATAAGAATAAAGTAGCTTGAGTTTGGCTAGTAATAGAGATTGTAATATGTACGATCTATCTCATTTTGTTAGGGGTAATTATTTATGCGTATTTGATTGTTCCCTAACTACATTTAGTGTTTTATTTGATATTTTTAAATCAATTTTCAAATCACATTTATAATATATATATTAGGTGTACAAATAAGTTATCGCCGTTCAACAAAGTAAGGCTTTATCATTAAATTATGGTTAAAATGGTCTGATGTAAAACGTCATATCGTAAAGTAAGATATCTCTCGACAACATAATCTTGATATATTAGTGATTTTGTATTGGTATCGGATATTTTTTTTCCTTCGAAAATGTCGAGTTTTAGGCCGAATAAGTATCATTTGCGGGAACTTCTGATTAAATTATTTAATTTAAAGAAATCTGCATCTGATGAGCATCGATTGTTTGTGGAAGCATATTTCGAGGCTTTTTGAAGTTAGAGAAGTTTTTATGAATGGTTTTTATAGTTCAAGAACGGAGACTGTGACAAAATACGTAAGGGAAGGCTGAAAATGTACGAATACGCGGAATTGGAAACATTGTTGGTTGAAAATTCGTGAAAAACGCAAAAAAAAACTTGCACTTATATTCGGAGTAACTCAGCAAGCAATTTTACATCATTTAAAATCATCAAATGCTTAATTTTTTAATAAGAACGGCGGAAATTTATTTGTACACCTAATATATATATATATATATATATTTTATTTTCTCTTCATACTTACGTTTTATAAAAATATATCTGACATATTTGATTTAGGATAAGAAATGCAAATTACTATGCTTTCCAAATGTCAGAAGATTGATGGACGATTCTTCTAAAAATCTTTTTTTCGAATCGAGACGAGAATTTATGTGAAAAATTTTGTTTTTACTGCCCTCCTGGATAGATTTTGGAAAGAAACGTAAGAAGAGTATCGTGACCTAACGGTTTTAAGTTGATTCAGCAAGCAGACAAAGTGGAAGTTTCTCTGTTGGTATTTTACCAAACATAACCCTTTACCCAAGGAAAGAGAGAAAGGATTGTGTTTTGCCTGATCGTAAAAAATACTACCGTGCTTTTCCTTGTCTCTTTTCTTCTTTGACAATAGTAAAGGGTTGTCCCGTGTGTTTGGTACATTTTCTCTGGTTTTTTTTTTCGGAAGTTGACCACTATTGTTATTTCTCATGCTATCGACTATAGTTTCCGTTCGTTTCGCTCTAAGGGTTCCGATGAGTTTTATTTCGAAAGGGGTAAAAAAAATAGTCTCCGGAATGTACGTATCTACTAATCATAGATATTGGAACATATTATATTTTTCTATCTTTTGGTCAAAGAAACATATATTAAATATATATAATTTAATTTAGTATAATATTTAACATATTATATATATTTATATTAAATTAAATGAACACGTTCCAATTTACACGTGATTAAAATATTATTAGTAAAATGTAGGTACTCTTATAAAAAACAGAAAAAGGGGAAAATTACTTTAGGATGACCTTTGGTAGAATAAATTCAAAAATATCTGTCATAGGTCGAGGGCAAAGAAAAGAAATAATACAGAATAAAACAATGCGATTGTAACTGTGAATTCGTCCATCTTAAAAATGGTGAGATCTGGACGATGGTATATACGCTACGTGAAATATCATTCCTCGAAGAGATATAACTTTTGATCCTAGCTGTTCGAATATCCTCCAGGATATGTCGTGATCTTCGTTGAGAGCTTCGTGTCCCGACATTTTGTGGTCCGTCCCATCAACCCATCGGATACACCTGATTCTCTTCTCAGCGCTGGAATGTATTCTCTTTCATCCCTTCGTAATAAGTTTCCTTTTTTTTTTCCTTCACGAGTATCATCTTACTTTTTCTTTTATGTCCGAATAGAAAATATTTTTATTAAATTTCAAAATTATCTCATCTTTTTCTCTTCATACACGGACAACGTTTTATGATTAAGTATTTAAGAATTAATATATTCGATAATAACGTCTGGATTAATTAAAAAATATATTTGACGATAATTAGCGTTTTAAAAATACATATTAAAATATATTTATCAACATTACTAACCGAATAATTTATATGTAAGCAATTAAAAATCTTTTCATTCATAAACTCCAGTTTAAAGTGTTCAGAGAAATGTCAAGAATATAATTTCGTTAATGATTTTCCTTTTAAAATTACTCTCATTACTCTCTAAATTGTTACACACACACACACACACTCACATACAAACACCGCAGCAGCTCTTCTTTTAATCAACGAAAAGTATCATTTGCATGAATTTGAGGGTATCCTCGTAGGTGGTCGCTTGACAACACCCACGAAAACTGTAAAGAATGTTTCAAGATACCACGAGTGGTAGTGTAATTCACATAAAAAACAAAAACACATACACAAACATACAGACACTTGTACCCTTTTACACTTTTTTGCTGATATATATACATATGTGTATATTTTTGTAGAATATAAAATTAAATAAGAAGAATAATTAGAATAGTAGAAACGAGTGAAACGAAGGATGACCAATCGTGTTCAATCGATAACGTTTTTATTCTCTCTCTATCTCTCTCTTTTTTTTTCTTTCGTTCTGTTCATTTCTCTTTTGCATATGACCATGCGGAAGCAACTTTGAAATCTATAAACTTTGCATGTGCAATATGCGCGTGAGATTGCCACGGTTACTCTATTCGCCGCTTGATTACGCCAATTTATTTTCATGCAGTTGTTGCATACCAGCTCGCACTGTCCGCTTGGTGAAATATAATCTAGCTTGTCGCTAGCATATTGTTCGTTCTTCTGTGTGTATATGTGTGTATGTGTGTAAGAATTTATGTGCACGTGGAACTTTCATAGGATCTATGTATGTAGGTATTGTACGTATATGCATATGTGCACGTAAACGAACTGTTCTTCCGTGAAAAAAAAAATACAAAAAAAAAAGAGTTGGAACTTTTTGTTTCGTTGCAACATAAATTTTTATTTTATTTTATTTTTTGTTCAATCTCTCTCTCTCTCTCTCTTATTGTTAGTTTGAATTCTCTTTCTGCATATGGAAATTTTGGATAGGAGAGATAACAAAGTTGAAGTTTTTCAATTTGAAAAGTTGAAGTTATATTTTCCATATAGTATATTGTAGAAGTAGTATATATAAAAATATATATTTATGTATGTATCTAGTTTTACCGGTATTCACCAAACGTCGTTCACTTTATTGTATTTTTCATATTTTTTTTTTTGTCACTAAGCTATTTGAAAAATTTTTTACTATTTTGATATATCTATGCATATATAAAATATTATTACATATGTATAGTAAGCTAAGATACATATAAATTCGTATGTTATTTAAATATGATGAAAAAGGTATAAGAAAATTTGATTTGTAATGAGTCACATTCGTTATATTTGTATTTTATTCGAGATTATGTAATTTTTAAACGTTGATCATTTCGAGAATAGGTCGACAATCGACAAAGTTTTCTCAATACCAATTTTTATTATAGTAGTCTCGTTCAAAAATTATTCAAAGTAGTTTCTATAGATGCAGATTTATTTTTTGGCATAAGTTACTTTCACGATAAAACTTTCATGTAAATTTTTCTTACACGCTGATTTATCAACGTTTTAACTATATTCCGAGATAAAATTATCATCTTTTCTTAAATCATTTTTCGAATAAAGGTTCCCGTCTTGAATATAAGCTTTGAAATATTGAAGTATTATATAAAACAACACAGATATATAAAAAATAATTATTTCCATAACGCATTCTATTCTTATTACCAATACATTATTAATATTTAATCACAAAACTAAATATCCAATAAGTATGTTAATAAATAAAACAAAGATAAATGTTTATAAATTGTTACAAAAAGAAAAATAGTAGCTACACGCAATGTGAAATAAAGGGTAGCCGTCGTTGAGGTTAGACGAACATTGCTTGGACAAAATAAAATGCGGTGGTCGTATTGAAGTTAAACGGAAGAAGGTTTCAGAAGGACGAGTACGAAAAGGATGAAAAGAAAAGAAAAGAAAAAGAGAAGTTGCTACCATGTTCCTCACATACGAATACCTTATATGCGCGTGTAAGAGAGAAAAAAATAAAAAAGAAAAAAAAAAGGAGAAAGAGAGGGAGAGAGAGAGATGTTGTTGAAGGAAAAGGACGAGACGCGCAGGCACGAACATCGAAATATGGCGGCCACGACGCGACAACGCCTGTTGCGGACAACAACGATGGCCGCCCAAAGATACGAATGCAAGTAACGAATCCTTCCACGCTTTCTCTTCGTCCTTTCGATATAAATTTCGATATATTTTGTCTTCGACGTACATTGTGTTTCCTTAGAGAAAGTTAAATAAAAAAAATATAAAAGGAATGAATATTCGTAAGGCGGGAACACACATGTGTAGTAGGTGGATTCGTTTTTGAGTTAGGATAGTTCTAAGCTACTATTGGGTTATCTTATTTCCCAAAAAGATTTTCTTTCTTTCTGTTTCTGTCTTTCTGGGATCGTAGTTCAACCGTTAAAGTGTTCCACAAGTATCTTCTTTCGTATACTAGGTGGACCGTGCAACGTTAACGTGGTTACTAAATTTACTTTGCTTTAATATATTATATATTCTAAATATATTTGTAAATGTTATCTAATTTATTGAAGATGTTAACGTGACAATTTTATAAGTGTCTGTGTATACTTACTGTGGATTTTGTTTTCTTTGTTTTACAAACTTGAATCAACGAGAAGAAAGAACTTTTGAAATATATTTTCACGAACGAGATTTGAGTAAATGGTTCACCCTGTATATTTAACTGCCTCGATCTGCTCCTGGTTACTGGTCGAACGAGTGAACTTTCTTCCCCCTCACTCTCTCTCTTTCTTTCTTTCTCACATACAAGACTCGTAAAACCGACCCAAACTCTATCTCTCTAGCTACGTGCCATTGCAGTTGCATTTACATGATTCGCGTTTACACGCCGGCGCGGTACCACCTCGAGATGTCGAATCAATCCGTAACCACGATCACTTCGCTACCTTCGAACGTTACTGGTCGATCCTGAAAACCTTTTCGATTGACTTGACCTCCTTTCCCCGTAACTACTTATGTATGGATATATGTATAAACGGTAGTATGTATCTAAGATATTTCTATGAGAATCTTACACGAGTTCCCTATTTCTGTACATGTTTCAACATTTCTTCTCTTTACGACGATCGTCCTCAAAAGGATAATATTCGATAAAGTATTTAGGTACACGAAACAAAATCAAATTTTATCTTTCAGTTCATGCAGAAAGCGTACAAAATCAAATTATTATCAATGAATCAATTTAAACGAGACTTTACGCTAATAATTCCCTTCTCCTCTCTCCTAATATAATATTGATGTAATTAGAAAAGGAATACGTTCAATTATTCGTTGTTAATATTTGTTTTTTTTTTAACATAGTTTGAAATGCTTTTCAATGTAGTTAAGTAGATAATAAAAATAAGAAACATTTTATTCGAGTAAATGCAAGGATATAGTAGCGTTTTTGGTATCTCGCCCTTTTATTCAATGTTTCCACTAGAAAAGTTCTTGCGCAATAAAACTGTTCCACATATACGCGTCTATCTACAATCGAGTAAGAGAGGGTTGTTGGGAAAAGGGTTAGGTCTGTGGTACATAGTGATAGCGTATATAACTTAAAGTATGCCGGTAAGAGAATTGCTTCGGTGTATTTACTTTACCACGAGCGACGGAAAATAGCCAAATACATTGGGTCAGGTTATATTTTTTAAATGGTGTTTTTTTTTTTTTCAACGGGAATAGAGTAAACCAACGTTCGAAACTTTTAGTTTAGTTACACGTTACAAAGTAAATTTAGAGAAAAATCGAGAAAAAGAAAAGGAGATAGATTTTTTTCGAACGTAACTATATGACGTAAATCTTAAATTAAACGGCAAATATTCTACGAATAAAATTAAAATATCTGGGATGCATATATATAAAGAAATTCTCCAAATTATTCTTTTTTTTTTATCGATTTTTGTATACATAAATATGTATGAATAATATTTTATCATCGTTATAAAAAGTAAATGTTACACGAAATACATAAAAAAAAAGTTGATCCTCTCGTTTCTAAAAGGTACGGTTTGTGAACTTTGTTATATTTAAAATATACCATAATCGCGATATTTTTTTGAAGAAGTATTTTTTGATCATCCGTGAAGGGTTATATTTGTACGATAAATTGTATTTTTAAAAAAGAGGGAAACACAACACAACGTGTGTGCGTATGTAAATATCAAGGAAAGATACTGGAAATATACAAATATATTTTTTAGAATGAGACGTTATTATAAATAAAAAAAAAGAACCACCAAATCATGCACATAATATTCTATAGAAGTCTTCAAATATAAGAGCTATATTCTGTTATAAGCGTAGGAGGTTGAGAATCATTGTTGGATCAAATCAAAACCTCGTTTACACGTGCAACCTTCGCGATAAGAAAATCGATGAAAGAAGTCTTAGCTAGTTCGTGTAAGATTTAACAACAACAATAACAAATAGCATCGATAGGACGGTTTTCTTCTCGTTCTGGATTCTTATCGTCAAATCCGATTTAGTAATTTGTTCCGATTGATTCTTCGAAATGTAATAATTGGATGAGAAGTTTTCTTTTCATACTTCAAGATTGTTCAATATTATCTTAACAATGAATGATATTTATCTATGTATTGGTCAAACTGTACCAGTAATTTCATTTCATTTTAACTCCAATTTAATCTCATTTTAACTGGAGAATGTAAGTAAGTAAGTAAATAGTTAATCATTATCTTGAATAAGAAATTAGTAAATAGGTAATACTTTTTGTTCATAGATTATCTTTTCAAGAAGTATAATTTTATTATTCTTTGAAATTTTTCATAGAAATAACGCTCGTTATTGCATTTCCTTCTGGCCTATTCTCTTTAGGAACGAAAGTTCTCTTCCGTTTGACGTTAAGTTTGACCGTAACTCAAGTCCTCTTTAGAAAATGTATATCGAATATAACGTTCCTTCCTCTTAAAATAGAATGAGATCATCTACTTGAAGTAATTGAGGATGCGCTCAATAATACGATGGAAATTTCGAACCAATTGCATTTCTTTCAATTTGCATTCATAGAGATTATCTTTATTATATTATTGTTAAACGCTTCGTATTAATCAGTACTCGTTATTTTATGTAGATAGATTGATTCATATTTTAAATAAATATACATTTTTTTCTAAAAGAAACAAATTCTTAAAAAGATAATGAAATGAACCACAAAATTTAAAATAATGTTGTATTAGAAATGAGATATATATCAATCGTGTGATTTGTTTTTAAAAATGTTTGGAAGTGGGAAAAAATATTCGATTAGAAATGTTCGAAAGTACGAAATTATTTACGCTAGATAAGATTCGAAGAAATAGGTAGATTCGTTTAAATTTCTTTGAGAAGTTCGAATTGACAAAAGTCGAGAAAATGTTTTGAGGGAGGAATGCTGTTTGATTACGAAAACATGATTTGTAAGAAGCGACGGGTGGGTCAAATCGACAATGATTTTGTTGCCAAGCAGGGAACGATTGACGCTAATTAACGAAATAACGTCTTGTCTTTGGTGAAACTTGTGGAAAGTAAATAAAAATAGAAAGAATAATAAAAAGAGAGAAAGTGTTTAATCGAGCAAAACTTTGATCCTTTTTTTTAATACTCTTTTGTCAAACAAAGTCGTTTAAATAAAATGATTTTATTCGTAATCTCTTTGTCAATTCAAATATTTATTTACCTAAGTGCAATATATTAATTCATCTGTCTAAATCGAGTACTTTGATCTAATAAAAAAGTGTATTTATAGAAAAGAAAAGATACTAATCGTTCGTTCATGAAATTTGTCTGACGTTTGTACAGTGTACCAAAATTTTAATTCTTTTATTTCTTATTTTTACAGACAATGAAGATTAGCTGATGGTACCTAGCGACTTGGTGACCCATGGGTAAGTTCAAATAACTAATTAATTATTGTTCATTTATATATATATTTGATAACGAATATATTTCATGAAAATAAGATTATTTCGTTTATATACTTTCTATACGAATTACGAGATTATTTAAAATACTAAAATTTCGAGAATATTTTTTGTCACTGTGCAAAAATTCACACCCGTCGGTCCAAAAGAATAAAACTGTTTTCTACTTCCTACGAATTCACATAGATTTTTCCTTACATAAATGAAAACTAATTAAACCTAATCAATGTATGATTAACATTTTTCATGCAAATTTCTAATAGTCAAACGTGCGAGATAATGATCGATTAATCTCAGATAAATTAATAATAATGCAATAATAATTATTAAAAAGATATTATATAGATAAGAACATAATAACAATATCTACATAAAAGTAATAATTATAATAAACGTCAAGAAATGTATTTCTACTGAATATTACATAACACAAAAACAAATCGATTACCTTAAACATATCTTCGAAGTAGGAATGACCAATAAAAGCGACACCAATTACGTTTTTTTTTTTTCTAGGACGCACTATGTTATTATAATTGGCGCGAAATAGATAAAAAAAACAAAGGCAAAGAAAAGAAAACTAGTTTTATGTAAAAATCAATAAATAAATATCAAATACTTATAAAAAAAAATAAAAAAAAAACAATAAATTCAAAGTAAACTCAGTCCGAGGTTTTTTCGAAGAAAGATGTTTCCTTCATCAAAGAACTAAAAATAATGTTAGGGCATTCCGCGTTCATCTCTACGATGGGGGATAGTGTCGCAAAGAAGGGCACAATATGGCGGTAGTGTAGGGCCGTAGAAATTGCAAGAGAGATGCTTCCTGCAGCCGAAAAAGCTCGCTTAGGGTTGGGCTCTGGGTTTATCTATCTTTCTCTCTCAGTCTCTTTTCTTACGTTGGTATGCCGTGCATGTCGGTATAAAGGAGTTTCGCATTGATCGGTTGCCACAGGGAGAGAGCTCCACTCCGATTGGCTGTCCCCCGTGACGTCCTTGTCTTCCCGAATTGAAACCAACCGAGTTGAAAGAGGACAACACATTTAGGACCAGACCAGGTATACTGTTTCATACCTTTACGGTTTACGAGAAGAAGACAGATAAATAAAAAGAAAGACAGAAAGAGAGCAAAAGAGAGAGAGAGAGAGAGAAACTAAGTAAGTATTTACGAAGATGAGAGAAAGATAGAAGAGAAGAAAAACGCTAAAAGAAAATGGAAAATCGGTGGTGGGTTGTCATCGTCGTCGCGTGGATCGCTTGAAGGTACCTTTTTAGTACCACCTCTGTACTCGGACCAAGAAAAGTACCACTTAGTTTGTCCTCCTCTCCCATCCAATCAGGCTCAAGCGCTTCCCTCTATTACCCTCCCCTCTCGTATTCTTAATACATTATTGCAAGATGCTTGCATTCCTCCCTAATTGCTTTCAACATGATTTCGTTGTATCTCTGTTTTGCGCTTACGAGAAAGAAAATAGAAAAAATACATATATTTGAATTAGTTCCACTAATTAATTGGTCAATCATTTTCGATCTAATTATTTTAATGGTATTTTTGTTTGTTTTGTTTACGATAGAAAGAGAAAGTGAAGAGAGAGATAATTGCAATATTAAAATTAATGATGTTAGAAAAATTTGTTTGTATTTCTTGTAGAATATTGAAAACAATGTTATAATATTAGGTGTACAAATAAGTTTGCGCCGTTCTTATTAAAAAATTAAGCATTTGATGATTTTAAATGATGTAAAATTGCTTGCTGAGTTACTCCGAATATAAGTGCAAGTTTTTTTTTTCGCGTTTGGCACGAATTTTCAACCAATAATGTTTCCAATTCTGCGTATTCGTACATTTTCACCCTTCCCTTACGTATTTTGTCTTCAACGTCACAGTCTCCGTTCTTGAACTAAAAAAACCATTCATGAAACTTCTCTAACTTAAAAAAGCCTTGAAATATGCTTCCACAAACAATCGATGCTCATCAGATGCAGATTTCTTTAAATTAAATAATTGAATCAAACGTTCCCGCAAATGGTGCTTATTCGGCTCAAAACTCGACATTTTCGAACGAAAAAAAAAATCTGTTATCGATACAAAATTACTAATATACCAAAATTATGTTGTCGAGAGATGTCAAACCCTACGATATGACGTTTTACATGAGACAATTTTAACCATAATTTAATCATAAAACCATATTTTATTGTACGGCGGAAACTTATTTGTACACCTAATACTTTTTACGATATTGATTGTCAATTCGTTTATGAAATTATTCTTTCCTTTGAAAATTTCGCGTTCTCGTCGTTGTCGTCGTGTACGGAAATACGTTAGATAGATAAAGTAAGACATTTGAAATATTTATTTACGTTAGGACGCGTTTTTGCGTGAATAAGAACGTTTAAGAGCTTTGTTTTCTTTATTATTATGGTTAGTGTCACGCGAGTCTTCACAGGTGCAATATCGAACACGCTTTTCTCAGCATTGAGCTGCATCAATCGATCTAATTTAATCTTTTTATTTTTTATAAATAATTTAACCCCTATACATTTCTTTTTCATTATTCAAATTTCTTTTTTCTTCGTTTAAACAATTATTTTGTATTTTTGTAATAATATTTTTGTAAGAAATAGAAAAGAATGATGCAAGTTAAATAAGAAGACAAAACTGCTTGGGAAAAAAATAACAACTTCGTATATATTTATTTCATATTTTGTTGTTGTTAAATTTTTGTTAACTTTTTTCAACAATATTTGAGATAAATGATAAAACAGAATAATGTTAATTGTTTTTTTTTTTTGTAATAGTATCTCTCGTTTTTATCAGCTTTCATTTCGAGTAGTTTATTATGGTTACAGGAGGGCTAGTTTTGTAAGTACTTCTTAAGTCACTTTAGTTCCTTCCAGCACACTCAACTTTCTTTTCTTATTATACCTTAGAAATATAACGACTGCGCGAGAAAGGAACGGGATACTGGGGGTGAGGATTAAAGGGTAGAAACAGGAAGGGATGAGAGTGTGTATGTATGTATGTGTTACACCGAATAAGGTACTTTAATGAATTAACCAGCCGACACCAATTATATCTTCTTGTTATATTATATATTTACTTGTTTTTTTCTTTTTCTCTTCGATTTTTACGTGTGTATATATATTTTACATATTTAGAGATAAACATTTAATTGGATGCATTTTTTATATTCAAACGCACATTATAATCTAAGGTAACGAGCGGTATGATAATCATGTACTCGATTAGCATGTACTCGTCGGTGCTTTTGTAGACCCTGCAATCACGTTACTTTCTTTCTTGCATTATTATACGCTAATCTTGGTTATAACATTGGCCGAGGGAGAAGGAATGAAAAAGAATGAGAGAAGAAGAAATATAAACGTATATTATTATTATTATTATTATTATTATTATTATATACACTCCAATAGAACTCATGGAAAAAAATCGATGATTACAATATTTGCTACAAAAGTAGTGAACATTGTTAAAAATCTAATGGAGAGAGAGAAAGAGAGATGAAATATTTCTTGGTCTAGGTGTTCGTATTTTTTTCATTTTATTTAATATTTTCCTAGAAGATTATAATGAAACTGGTTTTATTTAACATTTTTCAGCAATACCATCAAGCACGAATGAAATTCACTTTTTTCATAATACACGTTTCAAATAAATGGTTAATTCGGAATAATTGAAAAACTTTAGTGAATACTATTCGAACAATTTTAAATTTTTAAGAGAGGAAATAAGTCAATTCGCCATATTTTCTTGTTTAAGATAAAAAAAAACTTCATAACGAAGGATTTTTAATTAGGTTTTTAAAGAATAGAAAAAATTGTCCCAGCGTTTTTTAATGAAAGATAATTACTGGAAGCTCGCATGTTCTTGGTTAAGAAAAAAAGAAAAATATATTTTTATTTATTTTTTTTTTGTACTCGAAAACGAAAGGTATTTTATTGATTAAAGGTGAAAATGTAAAATTACCGGTGCAGGTGGTGCCATCTTTTGAGAAAAGCCATAATCAATTTTAAGAGAAGCGAAGGAGGAGAAGTCTATAATCGTGGATAGTCGTAGTAGTGGGGATAATAAGGATTTTGGAGGGGTGAAATGAGGGTGAAGCGATCGAGGAGAGGTGAGACGGGGTCAACCAGTCCAGACCAGTTGGTCTCACCCCAATACCCCTGCCCAATCCCTGGAAACCAAAGGAGCAAGGAAGAAAGAGCCTCTTGTGGAACGAGTATCGATCCTTTGGTACATGTTACACGATGCTAAACTTCCGTGAAGTTTTATTTCACGCATCGGCACGTTTCCTCGATGAACAAAATTTGATACATTTTAACAAAAATAAATTTTTATCTTCTAAATTGAGCAAGGATTTTGCATTCAACCGCGGGATCCTTCGCGTGCATGCATTATTTAAAGAATTTATTTCACAAAAAGTTTAATTATAATTTGCTGGAAGGATGATTTTTATCGAGAGATGAATTTTAGATGAATTTTTGGTATTCTCCATATAAGTGGGTTCACAGAGTATAATAGTCAATTGCAAAGTACACGTAAGTTATGATGCAATTTCTATCCTTGGTAATCATTATTTTGCACGTATTTTTTATTCGGAATATTTTCTCTTTTCTTCGGTATAATATAAATATGATTTATGATGTAATTATATAAAAGACGATGGTGATATAAATGATGATTTTTTGTTGTTAATGATTAAGAAATAATATCTCTACTTAAGATAAAGAACCGTCTACGTGTATTTTATGAACCGTATATAACGTGATTAATTCAAAACTATTTGTTCAGCGATAATTATTAAAAATCCAACATTAAAAAATATTATATTTACTCTAATTGTAATGCACACTTATCTAGAATATTTCATTTTTTGTATCGACAATATAATAAGTTAAAATGATCAAATTATATGATCTGTCCATCCTGTATATAAACTATCATCTCGAAGTACAAAGTATCCAACGAAATAAATCGTTAAGAAATTATACGTAGTATGTCAATAAGTTAGACTAGCGTATAAAACATGCGGGTTAAATTTAGAAAAATTATTTGACGTTTTTATACGTCAGGATATGGAATATTTATTTCTTAGAAAATCGTTATAAACCATCTTGAAATATTAACAATGACGACAAAGGATCTGAACTTAACGATTCGAGACAACTCCTCGATCTTTTTTTTTGCTCATATCTTGACAGAAATGACAGATTACACCTGTTCCTTCTTTTTCTCTAACTTTTTTTTTTTCAAGTACGATCGCGAGATAATTTATTCGTGAAAGTTGAGAATCGATTTGAAGTGGATGCTACGATGGAAGATTGCGAGGGGTTTAGAGGGGCGTGGGAAAGAGGTGGAAGAGATTACAAGCGGGAAAATTTGATCGTGTAACATGGATCGAAGGATAAAGTTGGCCGATCGGCTGTTAGATGGCGACACAAATCAGTCGGTGTCAGGGAGTCTGAGTGGTCCAGCTGAAGCTCGAATCACGTTCTTGGTAATCGAGGATATGGCGGCAATATGGCGCCGAGTCTATCAAAGCTGGTATTCCAAGCACGGCACTTTCGTAAGACCGACTTACGTTTTTCGTGTGTTTCTGACGCGAGATATTAATAATCGCCCTGGTAACGGAACGGCTTTCACCTAGCTAACAACGTCAGATAGACTACATTTTCTATCTATTTCGAATATACACAGACGTACGGTGATTCACCAAATTACTATTACTAATAAATATATGAATATGTGTTTTCAAATTATGACAGTGAAATAATAAATACAATATATATATCTATTTATTTTTTACGATTTATTTTTCATATTAAAAAAATCATTTATATTGTAATTTGAATAATATATCTCTCGTTTGAATATTTATTCACGATAAAGAGTATCTATCATCTTATTATAAAGTTTGTTGTTCACACAGAATATGAATAATATTCCTGACGTTGGTTGAATTTTAAATAAGTATTATATTGTAATAAGATTAAACGTAAGAGTATTTAAATATATAAATTCGTCAAAATCATACGTGTCGTTTAAAATAATGTTAATAGTTGTGCGTAATTTATCTTGAAAATGATGTTAAAGTTTCTATGTAACAAAGTAGCCAGCTATCTTTGTGCAATTTAGTCGAGTAACTCTTCTTTAGACTCCTCGGGCTTTCTTTATTACGGTTTTTATTGCCTCTTCTTTTTAAAAGTCTATAAATGAGTCGAGTAAGATCGAGTCTAACTAGAAGAACAAATTGATGTGTCAAGCTTTAATAAAAGATAGGTAAGCACATTGTTCTGTTTGATTTTGTATTTTTCATTGTTTTCTTTTTTTTGGTTTATAAATATTTCAATTTAAATATATACAATTATTAATTAATCTAATATACGTAACTGTAACACACTTATATATATAACACACATATAAATATTTAAACAAAATATGCGAATACACAAACATACATTTCCTTCCTCTATTCTTATTTAACCATAGTAAAGAGGAAAGGTGGATTCACTTTTACGAGATACCTACTCATGCTTAATAACTTTTTAAAAGAAGAGAAAGAAAAAGCAGGAAGAAAAAGAAAAGAGAGAGGAAGAAATTCTTAAAAAATGGAAAAGAAAAAAGTAGATGTAGAAGAGGGATTCTCGACGTATTTGAAGAAAAAGAAGAAGAAGAAATACGGTGGCGCAGGTGCGATGAGCATTTTTACATTCGATTATACAAGATGTCCGAGGGAAAATATTTCATTCTATGGAATATAATCCTTGCAGCTGCTCCCACCCATCGGTTATGCTTGTCGCGTGTCCTTATATACGTAGTACCTATCTATAAGTAGGTGTATATATGTACAAGAGAGTATATAAGTCATATATATACTTTCATTCGTAACTTGGAAGCTGCGGTTTAAATTTGCAATTTCAAATATATAAAGTTTCTTCTCGTATGCTATCATCATCCTTCGTCTCTTTCTCTCTTTCCTTCTTTTTTTTATTTTATTTTTTTTTTTTGGTATAGCGTACTCTCTTGCTCTTTTCCCTTTTTTTCTGCTTCTTTTCTCCTCTTCGTTTGACGCTTCAGGTCGCATCTGTAAACTTCGCGAGTCGGGAAGACGCAGTTTGCATTCTTAATCTTACTCGTTTTGGGGGTCTATAAGAGGAACCGAATTTTGTCCTTGGCATATAAGAATAACATACACGTTTTTACTTACACGCGTGGATTATGAAGAACATCTGCCGTCGGACGATTTTTCTTACTACCAACGAAAAGTTCTAAACGCGACCACCACCTACCTCTTCATCTTTCTCCTTCTTCTCTTCAACTAACTTATTCGAGATTGTTTTTATGTGTTTTTCAATTAGCTCACATTTTTCTTATTTTTTAATTAATTATTTTAATTAATTTAGTTCATATATCAAACTTACAATAACCGCATATGCACAATTTCGTATTATTGTTGTTTATCGAATTATTCGTTTGAAGAATTGAAATCATATTTTGTCAATAATAATTTAAGTCTTAAAAAATGTTAATAATTGTTCAAAAGAAAATAATTGAATTACGAATATTTCAAATACAAATAATGAAATTTCATCTTTGCGCGATCTTGTCAAGGACATCGAAGTTTTAAAACCTTCTCAAATGTCTTCTCGACACGCTTGAACTTTTACTTCATTTAATGTTTTAATATACTTTAACTCCGTGGTATTAAATTTATTCAATTAATTACTTTGATCATTGGCACAAAGTATCCAATCTTTACTTCTCTTTGATGTTTTATAGCATTTCTGTGGTATATGCGTTATTAAGAATACGTGCCGACGGATGACGACAAAAGGAACATTTATCAGAATTAAACGATGATAAAACGAGGTTGAAGTTAGATTTTACCCGTTTCATTAATATTCTTTTGACAGAATCAATTTTGAATATGTTTAATTATCTTGTTTTTTTTTTCTTTCTTTTTTTTCGGTAAACTATCATTTTTGACGTCATGGGATTTATTTAAAAATATAAAATAACATTCGAAAAGGGCATCGAGTAAATTCATTGATACGCTAACGATTAAATATTAACATTTTAATTGTCGAATCGAAAAAGGAAAAAAAAAGAGAGAAAAACAGAAAGAAAAAATGAAATAAAACGATTTTTTTAAGTATTGCTTATTAATAGTTAATTTTAAATATATAATTAATATTCAATATACTTTGTCAATTGAAATATTTTTTAACGATACACAGACAATCATTTCGTTCATCGATTATTTATATCTGTCTTTTAAAATTCTTGGTATATATATACGCTATAGAAATCTTGAAATAAGAAATTATCGACGATTTATGTTGATTGTGATCGTGTATCTCATTCCAGAAGCATCTTCTCCTTTAACCTCATTAACCACTTTAACGTACGTCTTATTTAAAGGAAAACTCAATGAAAGATTGTTTAAATATTCATCGTAATCGTTCGAATAAAAATATTTTGTGTAAACGATTATTATCGAACATTAATTATGCATGATTGATGATGATAAGAGAATTATGCAAAAAATAACTCTATAATTATACAGAATCGTGGTTGTTAAGAAACTCGACGATATGTTTATTAAGTAATTGATAGTTCAAACATTTAACGATAAAATAGAGGAAACACCTTTTGCAATATTTTCTTATTCTATAGATTGCTTTTAATTGAGTTCTTAAATTCATTGTATCCGACGTATGGATTTTTTTTTCTAAAATAATTCCACAATTCAATCTAATTAAAATATATGACAAAATGACTCTTTTGATATCGTAGTTTGTAAAAAACGTATTTACTTGGAAAGATAACTTTCTTTTATTTTCATATCTTCGATAATCCGTACCCATGGATAAAACTCGAGGTGCTGTTATCGAAAAGATTTTTTCGATATTTCTCAGAGGAGCTTTCTTCTTTGATAAGAACAAATTCACACTTGGGAAAAGGTACATACGACGAAGGTGATGTATTGAAGAGTATAGAAGCGAAAAACGTTCCATACACGAAAAAGATTTTTCACCCTCTGCCCCTCTTTTCCCCCATGTCCACCTCCTCTCCTTGTCGTTCCTCGGGAATTGAACTTTTGTCGTTTCGTTCCATCGAGTTTTCTTCGGGAAAATGCGAATCGTCCACCTTGTAGTACAAATACAAGTGTACATACATGTATATATATATAGAAATACTTATATACGAACGTTTCTTTTCTCTCATTTTTTTGTCTTTACTTCTTTATCTTTTTTCAACATTTTTCCTTCCCATTTTATATTTTTTTTCCTCTTTCCCTCTCTATCTCTCTTTTACTCTCCTTTCTTTCATCTTGAAATAACTTTTCTTTTTCAAGAGATGCCTCTTCTTCCCAAGCTCACTCCCATTCCTCTTAACCCTCCCCTTATCTTCCCCTTCCTTCCCAACAAAGTGTTCTCTAAACCTCGAAGCTGAAACCATGTGTGTATGCAAGATGGCAACCGTGTGTTATGTAGAGCAAGAGACAACCTAAGAAACTCGACCTATAGAAACCCATGTGTTTCTTTCTATAATTTTTGATTCTTACGCCACTTATGCCTCCATCGAATAGAATTAAATTTTAATGAGAGAGAGAGAGAGAGAGAGATATAGAAAAACGTTGACGTTGAGATTAATCAATCGTCTAATCGTAAATAAAACAATATTATTTTCAGTGTCATTAAAAATGATTTAACTTTACTTAACAAATAAATAAAGATAAAAAGGATATTCGATGTCAGTTTTTATTTATCACCAAATTAATCATTTTAATAGTTAAAGAAATGTTTCCTAACGAACGTAATAATAATAAAATAAAAAAAAAGATATATAAGTAAAAGTCTAGACGAAAGTTGTCTTTAACAACAGTCTTTAAAATAAGATTAAAAATATGATAGATATGAATAGACACGGAAATCATAGAGATACCTAATAATAAAATATCTATACTAGTGTAGTAACAGAGTAAAAGAGAGAGGAAGAGAAATAGTAAAAATATATTAGAAATAAAAATAATAATAGAAAATAGTTTGCGCGAGATGGTCGTAAGTTAAACCTAGCCTTTTCCTCGTAGTGTTCTGTTCGAGTTCGCGCTATAGTAAATGCACTATGCGCACTGAAAGGTACCACGAGGAGGACGTAGGTAGATTATATGTTTCGCGCATTACACGTCGCGGCTTGCGTTATATACCGCAGAGTTTATTATAACGTTCGTCAAGTATACACCAAGCAAAAGCAAGCGGTGCTCGACTCCCAACTGTCTATCTTTCTCTCTCTCTCTCTCTCTCTCTTTCTCTTATGTTCATTTATATATACACAGAGAGAGAGAGAGAAAGAAAGAGAGAGAAACACATATAAACATGCATTTCCACACACATACGGTATCTTTCCTCTCTTTCTTGCATTAGCAAGCCGGCACGGAAACTAGCAGAACTTGTTATCGTCGAAGGAATATTCCTCTTGCCTTTTCGTATGTGCCATGCAAAAGCCACGTATTATAAACGCACCGCTGGCAGCTTTCATACCTTGCAATTTCACACGTGGCTAGTTCCTACCAGAATACCCTCCTACTTAGTGGAAATTTGTTACTCCCGTTCGTTCGAGTATTTAACATTGCTTCTATGCTTATCCATAGACTAAAGACCCCCCCTACCCTCTACCCTTCCTATCATACCAGAACAATCTTCCAACTTCCTCATGACACTCCTTTATTTCTTCACGCTAACACCATTACGATTTTTTAAGTACAAATTATAATACATATATATAATTTTTAATATATTAAGTTGTCAAGTATGAGATGGAGCAAAATCGAATTCAATTATGTGATTATTATTCGGATAAATTATTTTGTAAGTATAATAAGTGAAAGTAAGAGACGAGTAGTATTATAAACGAGATTTAAGGAATATTAATTAAAGTTTAGATAGATAAAGCTATCAAGTTTCATGATTATGTAGCATAGTCTCGTTTACGTTCATTAAAACCAGAAAATATTAACATACCTTTCGTTTTAAGAAAATAACCGATGCAAGTATTCCTTTCATTTCTTATTACGTATACACACTTGAAGAACCTTTTTAATACTAATTCACCTTGACAAGAAGTTACGAAGTTTACTCCAACAGCCTTGAAGTCGAACTGTTTGAATGTTCAGTTTGTTGTTTCGAATTTGTACAACCGAATCTTTTTCCCGTTGTTCGGCAAGTAAAGGTTTCGAGATACTACCCCTTTCGTTTGGAAAGGTTTTATTTTTTATTACTCTTACTAAAAAAGTATTAAAGAACCAGAAAAAAAGGAAAAAGAAGAAAGAAGAAGAAAAGCTATCCTTCCTCATCCTCGCCCTCGCACTTTGACCATTCTCTCAATTGGTTTATTACTCCACCCTTTCTCTCGTGTTTTTTATTGCCTAGGTGGGAATCAGGTAAATTGTTATGAACGTTGGACACGTCGTTCTTACAGAAAAGGGTTATAAAAGAACGTTCGAGTGTCCTTCCTTAGAGATGAATCCTTTTTCCTTTTATTTTTTCCTTTTCTTTTCTTTCTTTCTTACTCGTCTTTCGAAAACTTCCCCCTCTCTCCCCCGTTTTTTTTCCTATTTTCTAAGCTAAACTCCAAAGATCAAATTAGTGTTCCTTTTATCTATATAACTTTTTCACATAACTCTCAAATCGAAAACAAACTTAAAATCAATTTCATTTCAATATGTTCTTATTTCGATTACCCATTTACATAGATAGAGAAATTTTTTGATAGAAATAAAACAAAGATGTGATATTAAATGTGGAAAAAATGTAGTGACCTTGATTCAACTTGGAAGCTTCGAAATGCATTCGTTCGCGTAACTATGAGGTTGATGCTATGATAGGTGCCAAGGTGGTAGAAAATCCGAGAGCAAAGAACGATCTCGTTTTTCTGGATATAACAGGAATAAAGAAAAAGATAGAAATACAAAGAGAAAGAGAAATAAGAAAGGGAAAGAGGAAGGAGGAAAGAAATATTGAAAGAAAAAAAGAAAAAAAGAATATGCGCGCGCAGCAGGTCGATACGAGCCCAGGAAGAATGGCGAGAACTGAGCCCAGCCTTTTCGGAAGGTACCGACACGAAATGAAAAAGGTACCAGATTTTCTACGATCCTTTCTTTCTCTTTCTCTCTCTCTCTCTCTTCTATTCTCTTGAAAACGAGAAGACCTCTCGCTTTTTCTCGCGGAAAATTTACTCGTTTTTTTTTTTCTTCTCTTTTCTCATCGGCGTTTTCCTTTTATTCCACCTGGACGCTCTTCGGTTCCACCCTTCGCATCAAACCACTTTTCTCACTCTCCTCCCTCTTTTCTTTTCTCCTTCTCTTTCACTTCTACTCTCCCTTCTTCCTCACTCTCTCTTCTTCTCACTCTGCCTCTCTTTCTTTCTCTTGGTTAGCTTTTTCGTATACTAAACACACTTGAGAGGTTGCAACGAAAAATCCTTTTTACCTCCTCCTCCTCCTCCTCATCTCAAGATTCCCGTCACCGAGATACCTATATATAATACAATACCAATATAACAACGTGTATACACGTTTACCTATACGAAAGCTTTCGACGGAAACTATTTCACCTCTCGCTTCTCATTTTACCCGAGATTTTCGATTAAATCCCGAATTCCGTGCCAGTCCCGCGAGATATAGCTGTAACTATATATATTTCTCAATTTTCACCGCGTCCGATCTCGCCTAGTTTGATTAAAATTTTTCAAGCTTGGACCTTCTTTTACCTCTTCTCCATTACCCAAACGAATAGAGATTATTTGGAAAAGAATATTTAATAAGGAAAGATACCGGCGTGATCGAAAATTCGTCTAAATCTTATATCCCGTTCTTTCATCAACTTCTTCTGGAAACCTATTTATTAAAATTAGATCGGTTGATTTTGATTAAAAAAAATAATATTAAGGTAGAATGATATACCTAATCTCGAGATAAAGGACTAATACTTTTCAACGTTAAATCCATCCGAGAATCCCCGAGATGACGGGCAATGTTTTCATCAGAGTACCGAAACCAGCTCAGAATAATCCTTGTCGTGGTCTGGTAAATAAGAAACTTACACCTACGTTCGCTAGATAAGTAGTAGTTGAAGTGTAGCTTTAAACGAGATCAGACTGTACACGACTGTACCAGACCAGACCGGACCGGACCCAGAGATGATGAAAAGTCTGCTATGAAATCGACTCGACTTACCGTAGGGTTGAATTACTTTTTTTTTCGCGAGATTCACTATACTTACCTAAGGAATATATGTGCTGCACGGTGAATAGGTACTCTAATACACTCCTACACACCTATCCACTCACACTTTCTTCCTCCTTTCTTTCTCCCCTTTTCACCAAACTTACTTACCTTGAAAAGTGTCTATTTTTCAAGATTAACTAAAGATGAGAAAAGTTTTAATGTATTCTCTCAGAACGGAGAACGTCGTCGGAATCTCATTCCGTCTCGATATCAACGAGTCCAGTTAAAACAAAGTGCTTTTTCTCTTCTTTTTTTTCTTTTTCTCTTTCTCTCTTTCTTTTCCGTTTTTTTGTATTACGTGACCTTAATGCAACTATGCAGAAGTATTTTCTGCGAATTAGTTAAATCGTTGCACCTGCCGGCGAGAAAAAGAATTATGTATTATGTTTTCTTTTTTTTTTTGTAGACATTTACGTACGTGAAATTAACCCCGATATTTCGTAGAAAAAAACCTCTCATGCGTTAGTTTCTATCGTGTAAGGTGTAATTTAAAATAATATTTGTTTGAGAAAATAAATAAATACTAACAGCATGATTTAAGTGGAACGAGAAGGTTGATTTTGTTGAAAATATAATTTTTTCATTTGAATATTTAAATATAAATATTATTGAATCTCTTATAATTAAAAGTAATATTTTTTATTATTAATTATTAACAATGAAATACGTAGTATTATTTATTATTGACATCTACCGTTTCGTATTAAAAAATAAAGTCTAGTTTTAAGAAATAAAAAGAAATATTGTATTTAATAGAAGAAATTATTTGGAAGTGTATATGATTAAACAAATTAGGTTAATTTTTGGAACGAACGTCGCGTAAAAAAGGATTAATTTTAAGTTTATAATATCTTCGGTCATCTTGGGACGTCGATGAATCCTATCTTAGGTAAACTCATTTGAGAATAACACAGTTTCGGTACAATTGCACCAGGGAGTCGAGATAAGACAGAGCTTTATTGTTCCTACACGCTGATTGTACTCGAGGTTCTCGTTACACAAGATAAGCAGAATTCTGACACCTTCTGAGCCTCTTAAAAACATTAAATACTTTTCAAGAGTCCTCGTATGCTCGTAAATCACATAATTTTAAACACATTCTATATTTTCGTGCGACTTCGTTTCTTTAAAAAGAAAAAACAATATTTTAATACTTGATACGAATGGAATATATGTTTTTGTTATCATAGCTCAATTTTTCCATTTATTATTTTGTTTAATATGTATAATTTGTTTAAATCGAATACTCGAATTTATTGTTAATTACAGTAGTAAACAATTCATTACTTACACGTTGATATATTTTAACTGAAATATCACAACACCGACGGGAAGATTTTTTTTCGATAGCTGTGTCTGTCCGAAATTAGGTTACTTTCTTCTATTTTTCTTCTTCTTCTTCTTCTTTCTTCCAATAATCATTCTTTCTTTTGGTTATTAAAATTATTTGCATCGGTCAAGAATGGAATTGACCTTTCCCTTGAAATTTTCTAAACGACATTGAATGTTCCTAAAACAATATACGTGCGTCATTATTTAACAAATATTACCATAATACTTGTCTACGTGTTTTTTTTTTTATATAACGTCCATAAATAATAATTCTCAAAAATGAGGACAAATTTAAAATAATATTTCTTGCGTGTAACGGTAATCTTTATGAAAAGAAAATCCAAAAGAGGAATGAACGAAGCAACAGAGATTTGAAATTTAAATAAATCAATGTTATATATGATCATATAAATCGATTTAATCTTATGGAAATAGCATGGACGGAAAGAATAGACGCTTGTTTAGTCTTTTATCATCCTTTTTGAAAAATATATTTACGCAAAAATAAAATGACGTATAGTCAAAGTAGGATATATGTTTACCTACGCACAATCCACATTGACATTCTGCGTTGTGTCTTATTCGTTGTTTAAATATTTAAATTACCCTTGGTGTCGTGTCAGCAATATTTCCATCTTCAAAGAAATCATGTAAATGTATATTAATGCAAATATTTGAAAGGAGACATGAAAGTATATACGAAGGGTACTATGTACAAGTATCTTCGTTCAAGGAATATATTAAAGCAAAATTACATCTCATAGATCGAACCTTACCCTCGAAGAATTTTTCTCTTCTCTTCTTCCACCTCCTCCTTCTCCTCCATTATCTTCTCTACATCTTTTTTATTTTATTTTCTAAAAAAAAAAAACCTATAATATTATTAGGCATATTTCCTGTCTCCCTTGGCTCTTTCTTCCTTCCTTCTTTTCTATCTCAAAGAATCCTTTTAGCGAATAATTTTGGTGGTGGGTAAGAAGAAAAAGAAAAAAAAGTTATCGTTTTTCGTTTCTTTTTTTACTCTCGCCGCACGAAATTCGAGTTCCGTTGAAATTTACGTACGCGTTTCCCTCGAAATTATATGAATTAAGCGAGGAGCAAGAGAAAAAAAAGAAAAAAGGAACCCGGGTTAAATTATGCAATTACACAGGATAGCCGACGATGGTAGGCAACGAAAGAGGATAACCCTGTGTAGACGGAAAAGGGCGGTGGCGAGCAACTATGCTATGGCGATGGCGGATCGTTCGAGAGATTGGCTTAGTGGCTACGAGAAACCAACGGGAGAAGATGAACACCAATCGAGTTCTAATTAACCGGTGCCCGTGGTTTTAGCGGTAAACCGACTCACCACACCGTACCTTTCCATATCTGCTTTATACCAATTTACTTTGTCGTCGGTAACATTTAGACAAAAATTATCTTTTTTTTTTTTATTTTATTTTAATAATATTTTTTCTTGCTCCTAAAATATAAATATATAAATATAATCGTTTAAATATATTAGAAATTTTCATATTTACAAATTATACGCGTATTTTGTGATAAAGAAAAAAAATATTGGACAATTCGATGGAATAATTGTTAAATGAAATCTTTAACATTTTGTAGAGAAAAATAAATAAATAATTAAGATGATCTTTGAGAAAGAATCAATTTTTTTTCAATTAAATGTATTTCATTTCCATTAAAGTACGTATTTAGACTCGTAGATTAATCATTTTTATGAAGTTGTCAGGTTTAAAGATGCGATAAAATGAACGTTAAGATCGTATTAATGAGAAAATAATGGAGATAATGTTTAATTGCAATGATTTCATTATTATTATTATTATCCAACGTATCGTGGAGTTTACGATGAATTACTATCAGATTTGAAATATAATATTCTATCGCGTAATATCTTTTTATCATCTCTCAAGATCTGTAGATTAAAATAAGGATTAAACGATCGTGGTAAAAATTGAATAGGTCTTTCAAAGCAACGATTTCTTTAATTGGAATCATTCGTAAGTTGATTACTCTGATCGTAGTCTTTCAGCACCCATCTAAAGCATGATCGTTCGTTTATTTAAACTCACGAGAAATGTTTTCTCGTTGTAAGAAATAGAAACTAAATTCCTTCAGGAGAGTAATCTAAGTTGCGAGAAAGGATTCTCAAAGATGTTGATAGAATAAACGATGGGGAGAGAAGAAAAAGAAAGGGAAAGAGAGAGAGAGGGAAAATTCGTTTAAATAAAGGGCAAAAAGAAAAAGACGAATGGTAGAAGAAGAAGAAGGACAGTGTTCTTTTAAAAACACCATTTTGTCTACATTCATTCCCCACTCACGTTCAATCGAGAGTGTATAATTCATGCCCCGTAACTCTCATGGGATTACGCCATCAAACATCTCACAAGGATGCATGGGAACCAACTATGTTGCAAAGTATACTACTCGTACAAACATCAGAGCTTTACGTTCACAACTTTTTTCTATACTTTTCAGAATTTTATACGCATTGTTATTTCTTTTGTTTTAATTATTTATATGTGCTTTCGAACACAAATTTATATCGATTTATTCTTCTTTCTTGATTCGTCGAAATTAATGTGAAATATTTATCGACCGACTACTTCTATCTAAACTTTATTTATTCGACATGGAAATATATAAAAAAAAACTAAAAAAAGAATACGTAATTCTTCTTCTTAAAAAAAAACAAAAACAAAAACAAAAGAAAATATCCTTCGATACGACAGGAAGAAGCAAAAATAGCTGATTTATTTTCTAGGCGTGTCGCCAAATAAATTTATCATGCACGATCACGAACGTTATTTTTTCTCTCTCTCCTCTCTCTCTCTCTCTCTTTTTCTTCTCCCCAACATCCGATTGGATCCATAACGCGATTATTCCTTCTTGTTTATTTTATTCTTTTTATTTTCACACCCGTTAAAACTCTTGCATGACAAATTTTATGAATTTTCACCAGAAGCTCTAATTTTTCGTGCCAGAAAATTGACATTTGAAAGAAAAGAATTGTCGATATAAAAATTCGTTATTGTTTGCAAGAAGACAGTCAACTATCCGTCGGAATGATCGCGATAACACTTTGATAATACTTTCATTTTATTGGTCCACGTGAATCGTTTTTATTTTCGTAAAATATGAACACCGTTAACCGTACGTTAATAAAAGATTTCAACAAATGATTTAATAAGTACTTACTAACTTAGAAATTTTTGATATCATCAATTGATGTTGTCCTATTCGAATATTTGGTATCAAACAATGTTTCGAAATATCAAAATTGTCTTTCCAATGCACAAACAAATTTCCTTTCTTATTTTCTTTATTTTTCTTTATCAATGATTCTCATTGAATCAATCACGAAGATTATTTTCATCTCGTTTATTAATCGTATTACACACGTATGGTTTTTATCACGTTATTATGTATGTATGTTATAAAAAGGTGTACCTAATCTCATCAAAGTGACAAGATCATTTCTATGCTGATGTTCTGTATCGTCCTTCGTGACAGAGATCACTTCTGCAATCTTATCAGGAAAAAAAAAAGAGAGAATAAGAAAGAGAGAAAGAGAGAGAGAGATAGAAACACATACACCAAACCGTTTACACGTACCGTCGGGATGGACGATCTTATTTCCTGAAAAGAAAATCTTGAACGAAGTTTCTCAGTTAGAAGAAAGTGTTCTAATTCCAATCCGGTACTAATTCTACACAAACGTGCCGGTAGTCACATTTCAAATAAAATCGAATAAAAGCTCGAACAACGAAACCCATAATCGAGAGAGACGAACAAAAAAGAAAGAAGAGAAAGAAAGAGAGAGAGAATATAATTCTTTTTCTTATTTTTTTTCTCCTATTCTCCTTCGTTATCTTCTATCTTTCGTTTCCATAGCTTTTATTCAACTCCAAGAAGGTTCACTAAAATTTAATACGTTCTAGAACGATGTATCGCCATTTTAGAAAAAAGTATATGCTCTTATTCCTCAAATACAATTCTTCGATTCACTCGTAAATATTTCAGGATGATATATATTATTCGAATTCTTTCTTACGATCCTAGAAATGCTTATTTCGATTCTTTCCTCTCTTCTACGAATCGTAATTTTTTTTCTATTTCTTCTTCTTCTTGGACAAAATAAATATGTCAAGAAAATAGGTTGGTGTATGAAAACGATGGTTACGAGAAAAGCTATGATTTTGACCAGTACGTATAAAATCGGAATGATTTTAATGGGACAACGTCGAAGTTAATTTCCGTTTACTAAGTAGACAGAAGTTACGTATAAACGTCACTATATCGTAAACTCGATATTTGTGCGTTTATAAGAGATAATAAATTAAGAAACGCACGGTATATATATGTGTGTGTGTGTGTAGATGTATCTTGGCAGATGTGGATTCATAGTTAAAAGGTAAATAATATTACATCGTTTCTTGCTATTTAACTATCAACATCATTTTCCAAAGATTAAAAGCGATCGTTTGAAAATAGTACCCGATGATAGACGATTTACGTTTTAAAGTCGTATAAAACCAATGTATCCGATAATTTGTAATGATTTTAACTCAAGCGTATTTCTCTCGTTGAAACGTTTTAAAGTCCATTTGACAAACTAACTTGTACATTTGAAAACACTTAAAACTTGATACCAAATGTAATAAGTAACTGAGTATAACTATTAAAATATTTCACTCGTGTATCTTAGAAACATTTCAGTTAGACACTTTCTACCTTGATGCACTGTTGAAGACTGAATAACCTACTCGAAGCAAAACTATCGACAAAAATGTTATACCTGTCGTCAAAACGACGATCTACGAGGCCGAATACCTAACCCTTTTTTTATTGCTTTACTGTCTTTCCGGTAGATCGTTTTTTGAATACCTTCAAATGGCCTTGGTTTTAACCCTTTACAAAAGTTCTTTTTAATGCGAAGGACAGGTAACAATGCTGAGGTAACTTTTGTCAGTGATTTATTTCTTTCTGTTAATTCCTAAGATTAATGTCTTATTTTTTGTAATGCAACAAATATATTTATTATTGTAATAAAAATTCCGACAAAAGTATTTATTTGTCAAATAAAAATGCAATAAAAATATGGTATCGTTAGTCATAGATCAAAATGTAATATCCAAGATTTTTTCTTCTTTTTTTTTTCTTTTTTAAGAGAAAGACCGTCGCAACGAAGTATCGTTCGTCTTGTGGTCGTAATTAAGATCAGCAAATGCAGTGTACAAAGCCGCAGGATAGCACCTAAACTAGAATTTCGAGGTATGTCAGGACAGTTTACCATAAACTCATTAAAGTTTCAAAGTTTGATGAACACCGCTGGTTGGCTTATGCGCTGTAGTTACTCGAATGGACCACTATGGAGACAAAGTTCGTCTCAATCCTGAGAGAAGGAAGATGCGTTCATGGAGAAAATCATCCCTCTTTTACTCAAAACTTCTTCATAGTTATCATGAATTTTCTCTCCAAGAAGAGTTTTGCGTTGCTCTTTCGGTAGAATTACGTTGAACTAAGAACTCACAAAGATTACATTTTCCTTTCTTCTTTCTGTATCATTGTAAGTACCAATTACGTTTATATACCCATGTAAAGATATCTACTTACATATGTATACAGATATATACATAGTATTTTACTATGTATTTACTTTGAAAGTAAATCTAAAGAAATATCCTGTAAGTCGTAAATTCGAGGGAATTCACGAGGATGACCCTTTTCAATCTTCGAGATGCTTTCACCGTTCTTTATTCTTTCGATTTAAATTACTAGAAAAATATAATAAAACATCCAATTTATCTATTTATTAGGATAAAAAATGTGTTCTGATTTTTAAAAGTTACAGTTGAGACATATATTTAAGATAAGGTTCTTCGTGGAAACCAAAATCTTAATACTTTGATTGCCATGGTGGTCATTGGTGGAAGCATTTGAACTACTTAAATTGTAAAACTTGAATGAAAATTTACAATTGGCGCATTTATAATATTACCGTTAATTAGAATATACATTGAAATAAAAATTGCATCGTAAAATATTGTCGTTGTGTCCTGAACGAAACATGTGGGTTAAAGTGTTAACGTAGGGCAATGTTTTTTGGTTACCGTCGTTCTTCGAAATAAAAAGAAAGATAGAAAGAGGAACAGGAACAGGAAGGAAGGATTTAAAAATAGGAAACTAGAGATATCTACCATAAAGAGAAATGAAGATCTATAGGATGACGGTAGCAGCTTAAGGCATATTTAGGAAGGTATCTTTTAATGGGAAAAGACAGTGGCCCTGTGTCCTACGCACTATACATTCACAACAGAAGCTGATTCTCTTTGGTGCTCTGGGTGTCGTCCCGTATTGCTAAGGCAAACTATAAAGGCACGTTTTACTGCTCGTAAAGTCAATGAAGGCGGTCACGTTTGCCCTTCGAACATCTTTCGGGACGTCTAGGCGGCCATTGACGATACCACCTAGCTAGCCTATGGAATTATATTCGCTAGATTCATGAATATTTAATCGACGAAAAAGAGCACAACCATCCCGATATTCCTACTCGAATAAAATCCACCCTTTTGCAACGGTCTCCTTTTCCTACACCCTCTTCTCGTACCGTTCACATCCTTTCCTTTATTCTATTCTTCTTCCTCTTTCATACTTTTTTTTTTCTTACTAAGGATAACATTCTCGATAATACTACTACTACTACTACTACTATGTATCCTACATATCAAACTAAATTTATTTTCAACGTTTTATGCGACCCTATTTCTATAATTTTCGGACTAAATCTTATCCTTGGACGTAATCTCTGACGTTTGCATAAATTTTGGGAAAGAAAGTATCTAAATGTCGTTTACTCGACGTTCGTTATAAATCACAGGACACTTGCTATTTCATAGATAAGCATTTTTACGCTTTGGTAACGTTTTTCTAGCAATTTCAAGAAATTTTTTCTACCTTCTTTTCTTTTTATTTCCAATAATTTTTAGTTAAATAGATATGTGTAGGTAACTTATATATATATATCGAAGATATAATTTATAAAGTTTTGATATTTTCTATTTATATTATTAAACGTATATATTATGATACATTTATATGATTATCACGGTTTAGTAGGTGTGATAAAAGTACTCAATAAAAGTAGATGGAAAATTTTTGTAGTAAAATAAAAAAAAGAGAAAATAAAACAAAGATCGATGGTTACCTATTAATGGTTTAAGAAATAGTTACGATTATTACACGTGTTCGGAATAATTAAGGAAGTAGTAAAAGAAATGTGATAAAAGGGTTCGATAAGGAAAATAGCGGAAAAAGGATTATATACGTGCTTATACATAAGTTTAATTATCCAGGTATGTGGGCCAATCCGGTTAATTAAATTTGGAATGTCTTTCTTTTTTTTTTCTCTCTCTCTTTCTCTCCTCCCGCTTACTTCCATAATTTTTGTTCTTATCGAATAAGTCAAGAACGCGGGTATAATACATTCGTGATAATTAATAGAAACGGATAGGTAGCAATTGATGAGAATTTCTCCAAGAAATACTTAAATAACCCGTTTTCGAAAAGCTTCTCGTTAAACGTTGACTAACCTAAGCGAGTAGATCGATTTCATCGATGTGGATCTTAGATTTCGAGAAAGGTAATTGCTTTGAAAGCGATTACCTACTACCTTCCGTGACCGTCGTTCGGAAACCATTTTGAAATTCAAATTCGTGCCTGGAATGGCCGCCGATGATAGACTACCTACCAAAACTCGTTCTATTTCTTCTCTCTCTCCCATAGGTATGTTCTTGTTCTTTTTTCAGTCACGAAAATTTCTTAACGTTTAGAACGAACGTTTTTAAAATTGATCCTTATCGTGATTATCTCGAATAAACTCTTCTAACGTATACAATTTATTTCGTATAATTTATTTCAGCAACCTCTTATTTTCTACAATTATTGTAAAAATATTTCTTATGTCTATTTCTATATCATTATACACGAGAGATTTTTATGAAGGGAAAATAATGGAGATAAGACAGATAAATAAGGGAGATCACATTGATAGAGTGCAATTATCTGACCATTTTATTAAATTTCCCCGTAAAAAAAAAAAGACAAATTAGCACGTATTTATTGTTTCGTACTTTTACGTAAAAATAAGACGAGATGGAACAGATAAAATGATAAGATATCCAAATGTTCAAAGAATTCTATTCGATTGTAATCGACATTGAGTAAAGTTTCTTTGCAAATGCAGCATTGTACGAGATCGAATCATTCGTTTATTCTGTTCATCGATGTAAAAAAACATCAAGGAAACGAATGAATTCGTTTTGGTGTTTCGTAAAATTTTTTAACACGAAGATCTATGACAATGTTTACGAATAGGAAAATTTAAAGAATCTATCGTCTACTATGGTAATAAAAAAAGATTTGGAAAAGAAATACATTGGGGAGGGAGAAGTCGATTTAATGTAGCCACGTGAAACTATTCCTGACTTCTAAGGACTCAAACACGTAACCCTTTCCTTCATTCCATGGTCAAAAGTACAAATGAACAGTGGGTTCCTTTGTCCTTTCTTTCTTTCCTTTTAAGTTCTGTTTTTTTTTTTTTATAGTCGCGGCTATGAAGTATTCGAAGGTTTTGGCTTCTTCTTTCTCTTCTTTTCACGCACCGAGTGACTTTTCTGCTCTGAACAAGGAAGAAGAAGAAGAAGAAGAAGTAGTAGTAAAAAAAAAATAAGAAAACAAGAAGAAAGAAGTTAACCCTTTCGACCCGCGAGCGGTTCTTTATGGTTCTTACTTTGAGAAGAATATTTACGATGCTTCGTAAGATGCTCGAAGAAGGTTCGGTGCATGTGTGTATCTTCAAGTCTGCCTAAAAGTAAATTCGTACGAGTTGGTGGTATACGTTCGTTTGAAAAACAAAAACTACGGGAAAAGTCATCGTGGAATTTCTTTCATTGGTTCGATAACCCTATGCATCATTTTTTATTTCATAGCACGTTTACATAAAAGCTAATATCTAAATTAACAGATCATTCGTCGTTCCTTTCACGTTTCCTTCATAGAAAATGTCGTCTTTATGTTTCCCTCTCTCTCTCTCTCCTTCTCTCTCATTCTCTCTGTTCAAAAGTTCCATTAACGTCTAATAAAATTGAAATGTTTTTATCTTCAAGTCTCTTCGGTTTCTCAAGCATGTTAATTCGTTCGTTAAAGAGCCAAGACAGAGTCACGTACAAATAAGATGGCACGGTGCGTCCTGGAATAGATCGGTTAGGGTCGAAGGACTACGAAGAGACTCTATAAGCTACACAGGAGGGTTTCTCGCTTAAGATGAGATCATTTATCCGCGGGAATGTATATACAATGTAAATCTTATCGAACGCAAACAAGAACTTTACATAACGATCCTTATTCGGTTAATAATCCCACTTGTTCTTAAGATTCGTGAGATTATTTCGCCGTTGGAAATAAACATATATATATATATACAAATCCAAAGAATTCAATATTTAACAATAAAAATCGTATTTAAAAAAAAATTATACTCTGGTAATATGTAGAAATAATAACTTAAATTAACATATAAATTTCTAACTTACATTAGAACAGAGAAAAAAAAAATGATAACTCGTTTTATAATTTCAGCTTTTACTTTTTTTTTTTTTGATATAAGTTTTTATAAATGTAGTATTAAACGTATTACAATACTCGATACCAAGTAGGTATATTACCATATACGATACGTGTATTTTATTTACTACGTATAATATGTTGAAAAAATTTGCACGGAAAAAAGTGCAAGTAGATATCTAAAGGAAATATCTTCTTTTATTATATCTTACCGGACGACGACCGAATCGTACGATATAAACTTTAACTCGAGAACATAAATTGTGTAATATCGAGGCAAGTTATGCATTAAGCATGCAAACCAGAATTTCTAATTAAAAGGGACTTCTTCAAGGAGGGTACCTACCAACCATACTATAAATAAATATATAGAAGACCGCGAAAGGAGAAATCACGAAATATTACGAACCACCTAACGGATAATAACCCGTTGCTTTGCGACTAAACGTTTTTCCGTACAACCCACTGCCCCCTTCCCTTTCCCCTTCCCCTTCCCCTTTTTCACATTCTCAGACTTACTATCTTGAGTCCAGAAAGAAAGCTAATGAAACATATACAAAATACAATTAGGTATAGACTGTTATTTTATAAACCGACATGAGAGAAGAATCTTTATACGATCTTCATTTGAAACTTACTCCTTTTCTTTCTCCTTTTTTCTTCTTCTTTATCTTCCTCTTATTTTGTCCTTCAAGACCGGTAAGAACAACTCTTTCGGTGCCATAAATTAGACGATACAACTCGAGGCCATTGCTATTATCGATATCGTCTTATCTTTCGAGTTTCTTCTTAAATCTCGTGGCCACCTTGGCTTGGACCAATCTCCCTACCCTTTCTCTTCCGTACTCTCAAAGATTCAACCAAAGTCTTACGGAAGTTTAAGTCAACGATGTCTTACGAAATCCGAGCTCGATTGAAATTCTTTTATATCGTTTGCCAAGATCTCTTACCGTAGAAATATTTCCTTTCTCTCTCTCTCTCTCTTTCTCTCTCCAATTCTATCCTTTCTTCTCACTCTCCAGTAAAATTGGAAATTTTAGGAAGGGGAAAAAATAGAAAGAAAAAAAGAGAGAGAGATAGGAAAAAATAGGACCAAGTCGATCGTCAAGGGAAATTGAGGGTAAGATAATAAATATTGGATCTTTTCTACTAATCCTTATCATTTAATTTATTATACTTGTATATATACACGTGGTTGAGAAATTTCTTGTATGTATCGATATCGAGAAGCTTTAGCTACGAGTTTATCTTTTTTTATATCTAATAAGTAGGGATCTCTTTCTCTCGTATGTATCTACACGTATGTATCTACACGTATGTTACATATGTATGTTACATTCATTCGACTATTCGTGAGAAAGGCACGAGGGAACGACTTATAAATCGATGTGAGTATATACGTTAAGCGAGCATATCGATGTGTCGTCTGGAGGTCGAATCCATTTCAAGATAGATTGAGAAGAAGAAGGAGAGGAATATTCGAAAAATGTGGTATCTCTTCTCATCATCCGAAAGTCGAAGGTAAACTACGAAAAAATTCTCTCTCTTTCTCTCTTTTTTTCTTTCTTTCTTTCTCTTCTGCTTCGTACTACTTTTATGCACCAGAAAAACGAGATAAGGGTAAACAAAAAATTGAGATATCTAAATGTTTGACAAATTTATTTTCTTCAAATCAACCACATCCAATAAAGTTAGCTTTTATAAAAGATGCAACATCTTGTACGAAATCGAAGTATTCGCATAATCTTTCTGCGACTCGTTTATTCTAGCCTTCGTTGTGACCTGGCCGACAGCCAACAAACCAGAGTTCTCATATTTTTTTCCGAGAATGAGAAAAAGAAATCCTTTTATGATGCAACCTTGTTTCCTCTACCGTGTCCATATTTTCACATCCAAAAAATGTCCTCGATAAATATTTTCTCGCGAAAAAGTAGTTTCCTTCTTTTGCATTTTTTTTTATTTTTCGAAGTGAAACTCTTTTCGGATAAATATCGAAAATTTTCAAACGGAAGAAGAAGTGTTAGGTGTCGAGAAGAGTGCGTTATTCGAATGGTTGGAGGAATAACGAGGAAATATCAATTAGGCAAAAATATAATACGAGAGTATCCGCGTCCTTTTTATTTTCTTTTGCTCTGTTTTCTTAATTCTTATTGTTAGTAATATCTCCAAACTGCAATGTAAAATCATGAACTTTCATGACCAAACAAGATTGGTTTATTTCCGCTGGTACGTAGAAATCTCGTGATTATTATTTTTCAACATCCGTTCCTTAAATTAGTGGAAACAAATATGAAACCCTTTGAGCTTACGGTGAGCTGGAAAATTTCGGTTACTCTTTCAGTTCGGTACGATTAAATCACCTTTTCCAAGAACGATGATATTCGGGTAGCTATAAATAATAATTTTATACAATAAAACCAACGAAAAGATTTAGCCGAATCATCGATGAACAAAATAACGCATTTATTCTGCGGATTCAAAAATCATCTAATTTATTCAACACACTTTCAACAATAGAAAAATTAAACTCTATTTAAAAATTTAATAAAATAATTAACAAATTTCAGTATGTGTTCGTTAAACAATTTGTATATTTTAATAGTTAAAATTGACGCATAGTTAACAAAAGAAAAAAAAATGAAAGAGGAAAAGAAGAGAACAGGAAGCGCCATCTTGCATACCGTGTTGGAAACCTTCGTAAAAAGAAAGATGGTGGACAAGTACGTTCTCCCACTTCATCACTTTTTCTCTTACTCCTTCTCTATTTTTGTCTTTTATTTGGAAAAAGACGACGCATGTTTGTTTACGATGCTTGGCATAAAATTCTCACTTCTGGATAGCAAAAGAGTCATGAATGAAGACGGTAGGATGTGTCGTATAGTGGACGTCGACTGGTCAACTGACCATTCGAGAGGGAACGAACGATTACGCAACGTGTTCGAGTTTACGAGCAACGTTCCAGTCAAGTCTCTTTCTTTCTTTCTCTCTCTCTCCTTTCTCTTCCTATTTCTTTGTCTTTTTTTATCTTCTTTATACTTCCAAACCCTTTCGTTCGTCTCTCTTTTATTCTGATTTTAGACAGACGGTTTGTAGGCAACACAGTGACCTGCGTCCACCTCTAACTCCGATCTAAAGATGACCTTGAAGATCAGGACAAGTCAAAAGCATAAAACGTGAGACTTGTTTGAAAAGTCCAACGCCCACGTAGTTACGTTTTTTTTTTAATTCCTTATCTTGGAAAAATTCTTTCATGAATTTTCGTATCTACATTTAGTATATCGATCTAAAACCTGTACAAAGTTTTCGATAGAATTATGATTGAATTTTCTTCTAATCTTTATTCACCTTATTTTCGCATTGTCGTTTGGTCAATACATCTTCTCCATACACTTTACATAACTTTCGCCTTGCTTGAACTGCATTTTTACCATTTCGATAGAAAGAGTTTTTTTTCACCTTAGGAAGGGAAGATTTGAGTCGACTAAAAAATGGATCGTACGTGTGTTGTGCGAACTATTCGAAACATCTGTCGAAAAAGAGTGAATACAACTGTTGGTTATAAGAAGAAATGTAAGAAAAAGTGGAAGAAGGTTTACACTGGGAAGCAAATAATCACGAGAACCTTCCGTTTTTACGATCTTCTGAGAGACGAACGTTCGTCCATTCTCGGGTCATTCTCGTCCAGACATTCTCCAGACAACAATGCACCTGTACCGCTATTTAATATAACGTGAGCGTAATAAAGAAACGAGTCACGCGAGTTCTTAACGATATACGAATACTTATTTCAACATTCAATAGGACATTCGACATTGTTAACGCGGTGTCATCTTAAATTTTCGATTTCATTTGCTTCGTGAAGGAAATTATTTATCGACGGGATAAGAAGAATTTTCTTTATGACCTTTCTTAAGATTTACTTTCATTTACGTTCATTGACAGTGATTATTATAAATAGAAAAGAAAGAAATATAATGAAGAAATAAGATATTGAATTAATTAGAATGAAGAAAATAGTATTAAGAAATAGATAGATAATTATAATATAAATAGAAAAAAATGTAATTTTTAATTGTAGTTTATTTCCATAGAAGATTATCACATCTCTTTCTTTATGAAGATTGTTAAATTAATTTAATTACATTTGATTAGATGTTAATTATTAATATAAAGGAAAGTTAAATTTTGTAATCGAAGTTTAAGACGAAATATTGGCTATGAATATAATTTGAACCGACATAATTGTCATAATCGTCGAACAAAGAATATCAATTGACTCGTTTAATTTTTATTTTTCTATGTAAAAAAGTTCTTACGTCTCTGTTTAAACCGGTTTGCTATTTTAGTTTCAGCATATACCTGTTTTTCCTTCTTAATTTACAATCGAGATCGTTAGAAGTTAGATAAATAGAAAAGTATCTTTTAATACGTTGTTGTATAATATTCGTTCTGTGTCGTTTAGTGATTAATTCATAAGAATATTATGCACGTTTATATACTTTAAGATGTTTTCAAGAATCATCATTCGTTTGCAACGAACCAGAAAAGTATTCTGACATGTAGGATATAAATATGATCATCTATACGTATAACGAGTTCGTTGACTATGTCTCATTGATATAAAAAAGAATTTTTCTTGATAAATCACTATAATAAAAAACCAACGATGTAATAATAATAGTTTATTCAAGTACTCGTTTTATCTGTAAACTATTACAAAAATAGTTAATGTGTCTCCAATCTGGAATATTAAATTGTCGATCTTTGATTTAATTTTTATGTTAAAATCACAGTTTTTTTGTTTAACATTAATTTACATAGTTATCAATATACTTATTAAGCTAAAAACAGGATATTTTTAATCGACTATAAAATTAACAAAGTAGAAAATTTCTCTCATTGCGTTACATTTATTGTAATAAATTCTAAAAGTGACGAGATATTATTAATCAATTTCAACATTTTACAAAACATACTTAGAGATGTATATTTAATGTTATTTAAAACAAATTTAATATAATCTTGTTTATTTAAAATAAATAATAAAAATATATAAAATGTTTTGAGAGAATATTTCTTGTAAAATTGATCTCTTCGGCAAAGACTGGAAGCGTCGGCCGTCGCTCGTTCGTAGGCTTCGGAATAGTCCGTTAGGTTCTTTTGAATTCATGCGTCCGAGAGCTAAGAACGGTTTCTCCCTCTTGTCTTACCCAAATAAAGCTAAACGTCCGTCTTTATGGTTGCCTATAAAGTTTTACGCGTTACCGAAACGGGTTGCGGGGTATACCCAACCTTTGCGCTTCGCGAACCGCGCTATCCTCTGAACGAACCAACAACAACGTGAACCAACGATCATTTCAATGTATATGTGTATGCGTGTGCGCGTGTGTGCACATATATATACGTACAATACATACTTACACATGCACAGACGAAGTATACGGGCGTCACGCTCTCCTTCGTTTGTCATGGACGAATGTGAATCGATGTCAAGGTCGTTCGGCTAGCTAAAAGTATATAGAGACATACTCGTGAGAAAGTCGGTCGTCTCTATCCGCAGATCTTTACGAGCTCTCGGCGTAATCCGTTTTAATGAAGGATGGCGCCGAATTCGTTGAAGACAATGAAGAAATTCAGTTTAATCTTCAAGAATTGGAATAATACTATTGGAGTCCCTCACTAGCATGAAACGAGAAAGCTTTCTTGTGATAAGAAAAAAATCCTCTGACAGATTCCTTTAGATAAACCAAACAAAATTAGGTACATATCTTACAATAGTTCATCAGCATACATCGATTGAGGAGTTTCGTGTTAAATGATTCCTTGGTAGATGTCCTAAGAAACAAGACCAAAGTTAATAAGCATTCGAAGAACACCGAGTTCTTATCCATCGTGTCAGCGAGTACATACCACAGGTTCATATTACGAATGAAAGTGTCAAGGTTATCGGATGGTTCAGATTCGACTGATAGAAGTACCAGCATCAGCATCAGTAGCAGCAGCAACATAAGCAGAGTGAGCAATGGCGAGAAGAAGTCAGAGAAGAAGGCATCGACGTAACGTGCTCGTTGAGAGACAGGCAGTCTGCGGTGTGTCGCGCGTTTATCGGCTCTAAAACGAGTCTACGACGCTATTATACCTACGTGGTGGATCCGCGTAGAAAAACAGTTAGGCTCTCGAGCGCTAGACGGGGGAAAGAGGGAAGAAAAGGGGCCTGGGATGGGGAGAGGGGCGAATCGTAGCGGGCGGCACGCGGGGTCGCACGTCTGTCTTCTTACGTGACGTCACACACGGTACCACTCGGCTTCCGCGGCTTTCCGACCTGCCCCAATCCGGATGGGCGTAAAGGCAAGGCAATATAAACGAACGTTTACAGGCTCGTTACATTTTTATGGGCTCGACGCCACAACTACGGCACTACGGCCATCAACGGAATGTCGTAAACCATCAACCAGCTCGCTTTCTCTCTCTCTGCCTGCCTGTCTTTTGCACTTTCTTTCTTTCTCTGTTTCTCATTCACGCATTTCCTCGCATTCTCTACTTCCCTCGTTCCTTGTTCCTCTCTTTCCTCTGGAATGGAGCCCTCCCCGTGACAACGACCGCTTCTTTCCCCATCCCCCTGGCTATACCCCTCGCCCATCATCCATCGAGCTTCACGTGGCATTTACGCGCGACTTCCGCGCGGTCTTTCTCTGACGTCACCGACTCTACCGTCGTTCGTAGACCACTTAAGTTACGTCACTTTATTGACTGTGATCATAAAAGTTTTTACGGACGGTCCTTCGACATACCCTCGTCTCTCTGTCTCTGTCCGCTCTACTGTCTATCTTATTCTCTTTCTCTTTTTCTTTCTCTTGAGGTCGTCGTCTGTATCGTTCGTTCGCAAAGTCACTGGGTTTATTGTCTCTACGTTTCATGCCAATCCAAAGGGGGTCAGATTTAATCTTTTTTCCTGGTAGCTCTTACGGAAGATGACGAGCTCAGATTCTTTTCGGAAGGACTTGGAAATGGTAGTAATAAAAGATTCGCAGATGTCGTATCGTTTATTTTAATACTGTTTTCTTATTGTGTTTTTTCTTTTTTCTTTTTTATTAAGAGTATTTTTTATCCCTAAACTTTAACGATAAAAACGGTAGAAAAAAAAGTTTTTCAAGAGAAATTCTTTGGTAGATCATTTTCCTTTCGATTGAACATGCATGTCGAGCTTGCGTCGTATTCACATACATAAAAAAATATATATACATACATATATATAAACACATAGGTGCGAAATACGATGTACATTATACGATACACAACTACTATACGTAAATACGTGTACGAGTTGCGCTGCGCAGGACGCCATTTTCCAATTCCAAACTTTTTTTGTCGAGGACCACCCCCGTGACGTCATTGGTGGTTGAGTCGGCCATTTTGGTTCTCATTATGTCGTCTATGGGTGGAATTCATGATGGCCGCCGTCTGGTCGACCAATCGGAGAATCTTTAACGGCGGCCATCAGGAAAAGGGTCGAACCTGCGCTCTGTCGGGCGTTCCCCAAACTTCTGCCTTGCGTTTTCGTACGACAGATGTCTCTAGCGCTTAGAACGCCATCCCCAAGGCTTCTACGTTCTCCAGGCGTCGAGGAAAAAATAAACTAGGATTGAATAGGCCGAAAATGTTGTAAAAAAAATGTATTAGTTTTTTATTAAATTTTCATTCGATCCAGTTGATCGAGATAACTCAAACAATTAAGTTGATCCAGCTGTGATTTACTCCTTTCTTTACTTATATTTAAAAGAATCTCGTTGTGCATACTTACTTACTCGTAGAGTGTTATAAATATACGAATCTACACACTCACCGTGTATATACACACGCTCGTATACTAGTATGTTCTCTCTACATTTTATATTAAGTTGCTTTGATGATCGTGTCATTGACCTCTCGTTGAGTTCTTCACGCGTTTGGAATTAAACGACGTCCTCGCCTCTTTGCTCGAACAGTATATCGCATAGTTCATTTTGTATTCATCTTTATCATTTTCTTTTTCTTTTCTTTAATAAAATCGATCGTTTACCAGCGTCGTATCTATTTATACGATATTGCTGAGACTTAATTGATTGATATTTTAAGCGCGAAAAAAGAGAGTTCAGTTATCAGTTTGATTACATTATTTACTTGCTTGTTAATTATTTTAAGATGGATGTAATATCAACATTCCTACACATGTATATATATGAATAGCTATCGAACGATCACTCTACGTATTTTATAACCAGTGATAGGGTCCCATCGATTCCCCTTTTACGAACTCGGAACCTTAGAAATTTATCGACTCGCCTTGAGAAATCTTTTTTCTCATTGGATGTCGTCCGACGAGAAACTCAAACTTGGTTTCACGATCATGACACGAGTACAGTCTCAATAACTTCAAGTGTTCTTTCAATTTCTATCATTCTTATAAACTCAGCATACTATAATACGAAAGATAAACAGATGATTTCTAGTTTAATCAAATCAAATCAATACATCTAACATGTAATAGATGATTATCTCATTGATAAAAATGTAGAACTGTTTGAAAACTCAAAAATTGTAATGTCATTTCATAATAACGTGTTATATACATTCTTAACGTTTGAATAGCTTTAAAAATATATTCCATTTAAATACAGAGAGTCTTTTTGAAGTTACTCGAGTAATACGAGAACTTGACGAAATTGACAAAAATTCGAGATCGTACTGCAACCTGATCCTCCGTATCCTGGTGTGTCCCATGTAATTATATAACCAAGTTTATTGCTCGTCCTATTTATTTCAATCTCTACGTTGCTTTCTCGTTTAATATAAAAGAGTCAAGATCGAAAAAAGATGAAACCAAAAAGAAAAAGAAAAGAGAAACGAATTTCTCGCATCAGATCTGTAAATAAAAATAGAAAAGACTGGATACTTACGATAATAGTAGAATATATAAATACCATGATACGATTTAAACGTATACTATACGAAATCAATTTACGTACGTCGATAGCAAAATTTCTTTCACTGTTATAATTTAGCATTTTCAATACGTTGTAAATAAAATCAATGTTATCTGATTTTCTTCAAAGATAGAATAATCATATAACGCGTTTGTAAAAATAAAAGAAAAAAGAAGTAAGATCCGAGCTAAGATAGAAAGAAGATGAGAAGGGTAGAAAGCCGATTCTTCCCTTTTCTTTTTTTGTGCTGGAAGCCTTCGTACGTGCGCAACTGCATCACTGTGAGAAGAGAATAAGAGGAGGTAGAAGGGAAGGTAAAAAAAGAAGACACTGAAATAAAGAGAGAGAGAGAGAGAGAGAGAGAAAAAAAAAGTCGACACGTAACTCAATACAAGCGCGCCTTATTTACGACGTTATAAAATTACCGAGTTGATGCCTTAAACTGGAATAAAACGATCGGCAAGGTAGACGAGGTAGACTTAGAGGAGAGGGTGATGGTAAGGGTAAGGGTGAGAGAGGAAGAGGAAAAGGAGAAGGAGAATAGGGTAAACGACGATTGGCCGTGCCACAGCATTAGCAATTTCCTTTGGCTAAGTGCCCGCAGGTTGACAATGCAAATTGGCCTGGTGCTGCACCTAGCGACAAAGACGATCGCTTCTTTGGAAACTTGGCTGGTTTACAAAAGACTCCCGAGGACTCCTGTTCACCCTTTTGTCTTAATCGTTATTACGTATCCTTCCTGAATGATGATAACGGCGACAACGAAGATGGCATCAATGTTTCCAAATAAAGACCTAAAACGTATAATATGTTAACGAGTTTAATAGCAACTACCTTTAATGCAATATTTTAACATCTTACCTTTTTTTTTTGAGAAAAAGCAGGGAAGGGAGAGAGAAAAAACCATTATTAAGCACGCTTTGAAATCATTGAGATCAACGATAGTGGTCCGTGTCGTTGAAGACACTAGGTGGTTAATTAGATTGGTATTTTTCTTGTGAATATATTTATCTCGTATATTCCCTTAACGAAGTTAATATACCGTACAATTAATGACCAATTACGACCAATGACAAGGTCGTTAATTACAGCATAAAGAATGCTGTCTTGATGATTATTAAATGTTCCTCGAGGTTTAAGGATATACATTAGTACTATATGGATACATATTTATATCGATCGAAATACATGGTAAAATGAAAAAGCTTTTATTGAACCAGATGAAACGGATCTTTATGATTTCTTACTCGAGCAATGTTAATATACGTGTTGGAATTGTCATAAAGATGTCCTTTTTTATTACGTTAGTAATTGTTTTTTATATCTACTAAGATCGAATACTTCCTGTATTATTTTAAGATCAACAGGATATTTATTTTATTTTTGTTTCTTTTGAAACTGGTATATTATCTAAATGCATTAATTGTAAATTTGCATTCAACTTTTACAATTTGAGTAGTTCAAATGCTTCGATCATCAATGATCAACATGACAGTCAAAATGTTAACATATAAAATTTATTTCAAGTCTTTAAATATATCTTTAAGTCAAGTAAATATTATCTAACGAAAAAATCCTATTTTAGTATTTCAATAGAATTGTTTAAGAGATGAACGATTTGATCGAGGCTATTTCCACGACTTGAAACAGTTCAATGATCCTTGCTAAAAGGGTAGGAACGAACTTGCGGAAAAACGAACGACAATGGAGTCTAGTCGTTCGGATAAGTCTACGGTTTCTAGTCATGTTAGATAAACTATGATTGGTTTAAAAAAATAAAAAATAAGAGAAAAGTAGGAAACAAAAATTGTTTCAACAATGAACAACGATTGACTCGAATGGTTGGAGACATGCGAGTGACTCGTCGTTACACGATTTTATATGGAAAGGGATGCTGTACGACATGAGTCGTATAGGCTTGTTATGGCCCTTTCAAATTATGATAATGACAAGTGGAATCGCGAGCGAGTTTCTCGTTACGTCGAATAGCTAATAATTATATAAGTGGATAAAAGCATATAGTTGATATATATCTTTTCTTTTTATTCGGATGGCGAGGAGGTTAGCTCATCTTTTCTAACTAGGAAAGTACAAAATTTATCCAATCGATAAGATTGTACGTATCATTAAACTGTGATACTTCTTTTCCTGATTTTTATACGACGTCGTTTATCTACGTTTTGTTTTCTTTTCCTTTTCTCGTTGAATCGATTAAACGATAGATAAAAGAAATATTTCAAAAGAAACATTGAGATAAAAGTTTAAAATGTTTATAAAAATGTATTATTTTATTCAGTTTACGTGTCGATTAATTTAAGAGAAACGAAGGAAAAAAAATATGTTAACTAGGTTTTTTTTTTATTTTCTGTCGTTGGTATGTCTCGTGCAGTCTTATCGCATCGATGCGAATCGTTTATGAACATTCGAATAGTTCAATTTCGAAATCGTAATTGAAAAATATCCCAGTCAAGTTTTATTCCCAATTCTTCTTCGTCCTTCCAAACGAGATTTATTTATTTATTTTTATTTCCTCGAAACGATTTCTCTCGTATCGCACCAACATCGAGTAATAGAAAGTATAAGAAAAGGAAGAAGAAGAAAAATAGTATTTTTCACGTAGAGGTTTTCTTTTTCTTATTTCTACGTAATTTTCTCTTCGAGATATTTGCATATCGGATAAATTAAAAAAAAAAGAAAAAAATAATACCAGTAATACCAGTAACGTTGGATTCAACGAAATCCAAACTATCTTATTCGAAACTGCATATCCTAGAAGGCCGTAAAGATGTAAGAAGAGAGAGATGATCGTCGCGGTCGAGGAGAAATAGAAAGAAGAAGAAGAAGGAAGAATAAGAGGAAAGAATAAAATGAAGATGGCGTGTCGGTAGGGAGAGAAATAAACTCTCTGAACACGGTTAATACCATTTTTAGACGAGAAGAACGGGAGGAAGATTTTTGCGTATGTGTACCATGGAGAGCTACGAGACAACCCTGGAACATAACATTCCGTATTAGACTTCTTTCACGTAATCGCGACATTCCATGGGACGTCGTCCTGTTCTCCCGTAGGCTTCCCGACGGGTGGCAACGAGAAAGGGGAGGGTAGGCCTACGGGAATATATATGGGACAAGTGGAAATGGCCAAGTATCAATAAAGACTCGAGAGAGTTCTAAACTTATCGAACTGCGCCGGTTGGAGTCGTTGCCTTCGTTGCATTACGCGGCATTGCTTTTCTCTCTCACATACACTTCCTTTCCTTTCCTTTCTTTTCTTTTCTTTTCATATTTTATTTTCTTCCCTTTTCTTTCTTTAGTCATCTCAGTCCTTCTTCTGGAAGTTCAGCCATTTAGCCGAGAAGCAAGGGAATTACCAATCCTCCCATAGCCAACGCCTCGTGGGCAAAACTCGAACCCGTTCCATAAGAAACCGCAACGTTTTTCTCTCTTAGCTCAATAATCCACCATACCCTTTTCTCTCTTTCGTTCTTTCCTTCTTACCTACCCTTTCCTTTCCTCGTCCTTCGCATATGCTTCTTTTGCTTCATTTTAAACCGCAGGACGGACTCTCTCTTTCTTCATTGGACGGGTCGCATAATGCCCACTTTTTATTCAACCAAGCGATCTCCTCCTCGATACCCGGATCGGACGACAACTTATTGGATTCTCGTACAATTATGTGAGATAAGGCGGCTTGTTTATTAACTCGCTTATTTATTCGTTTGTTTACTTCTTCTCTTTCCACTATATAGTTTTAAAAAAAGGAGGAAAGAAAATGGATAGTTGGTTCGTGTACCACAACGCCTACGGTTTTTATCCTCCTCTTCGTTTCCTTCATTCGAGTGGAATGCGTCGATGGTGGTACCTACTCTTTTACTTATTTACAATCGACTATATTTTGTTCTTCTTTCCCTCCCCCTCTTCTTCCTCCGATCTAACGTTTCTAAGCGAAATCAAGATCATCAATTATTGTAGTCTCCTTGTGTATCCTTGTTGGAACTTATGTTAGATAAATATTATAGGTACCTAAATCAAACTATTTAATGAAAAATCAAACAGAAATTTAACTTTACAGTCTTGGAAAATAATAATTTCGAATAGAGGTACCACTCGAGGTTAGTTGGTTGGTTTGACAGTTCAATGATAAAAATCTCCCTGTCAGCGAGTTAATTTTTTGTTATTCAAATTATCCTTTAATTAAGCCCAACTTTTAGATCTTAGAATTGGTCGATAAATAATCGTAAGAAACGATGATTACACTGACTCGCCATCCTACTACTTCCATGGTATTTCTCTTTTTGTTTTTCGTTTCTTGGTAGAGTTTGCTGAAAGAGGTGGGGTGAGATTTAGTGCGAGAAATCGAATGGCCGCGTAACGAGGACATTGCCGTACGGCAAGACGCGTTCGATGGTTTCGAGATAAGTGAGTCCAGCTTATTTATCCACTTGCGCGTTTTAATGCAGACGATATCTCTGGCTGTATATCCAATCGCGTTAGAATTTTTATATTATACTGGAGGATTCGAAAGATTCGTTGAAAGTTAATGGAATGACCGTACGACTCATATCGAAATTCTGTACGGTAGTGCGAGTTAATGATACTCGATACAGGTTTATAGATATTCTATACACACACACACACACACAAACACTCGTAGGTATATGTGTATTTAGTAGGTTGGCAAAGATAAGTATTATTCTCGTACTGTCCTTTTTTTCTTTCGATACACCCTCACCACTCTCCCACCTCCCCCCTTTCTCTTTCACCTTTTCCACGATCTCCGCCTTCTCTTTCACCCAACTTAGGATTCTTGGTGATATCTTTTAAGCCAACTCTTGGCCTTCGATTGGACCACACTTTCGATATTTTCAATGGCGGCCGACGCGACGGTAAAATCAACGCTTTACGTTTACCCGATCCCATCGATGGATACCACAGCGTAGGAAGTTGTGCCATTGTAACGTGTTCCCTTCTCCTCCACCCTTTCTTCTTTTTATAGATCCACCTATACCTACGTAAATGATAATATATTTTCTACCGTTTCATTGAACCACTACTAATTTATATCGTCGTTCAGCGAATTAAGATATGAGCTTTTACCGATATTTTTTAAAACCATATACGTCGTTTCGAATCAGTCGAGTTTGGTTTTTTGGATGATGGAATGCGAGAAGAAGAAATATTTAGATTCAACGACAAAAACTAATAAGGAAAAAAAAGAAAAAGTATGAATAATATTGTTTCGTCGATGATTAGCAAAGAAATCGAGAAATTTCTTTTTCTTAAATACCATCCGTCAAATAAATCATTGTTGCATAATTTCTTGCGTATTTTTGGACAAAATTTTCAATGAATATATTATTAGCTCGGGAAGATACGATTTTATTTAGCTAACAACACGTAGGTGTATTTTTATCTATAATTGTCTTCATTCCATAGATAGTTCCTTGAAAAGTGTCATATATTTACGATTAAAAAATTTTAAAAGAAATTACGAAACATTCTGATAAATTCTTTTACAAGGTATTTTTTTTTTTTTTCATTTCAAAGAAGAATATCCCAGAAGAGAAAATAATTCCCGTTTAATTTAAATCGTTTATCTGAGAGCGGTATATTCTCAAATATTCTCGTCTATTAAAAGCTATTCGTTAAATATCACTAGATCAATAAATAATGTTCGTAAATTAAAGATTACCCAATAGATTTGAAAACGAGAAAATTATTCATACAAACGCATAATAATCCTTTAATAATAATAATAATAATAATCGTATTTGTCAATTTATTCACTTATACAAGCGAATTTTGAATAATTATTTTGGAAATATTCCAAATGTTCCTTTTGAATTTAATCTTTCGTACATGTGTGTTGTGTAGGTATTTGAAATAAATATCTATGCTCAGTGTACTAACAGTTACACTTATTTACTCGTAATAACCATTGCTTTCCGTAAACGTTTTGTTATGCATCGTAATTGCATTCACGAAGGCGGTGTTACAAGGGTAGAGTTGACGAACGACGAGATACTAGGGTTGCGTCAGGGGTAGGGGTTAGTGGGGAGAGGGTGAGAGAGAATGAGCGTCTCGACGCGTCGACGCATCGTAAAAACATTCTTCGAGTCTTGACGAAGACATTCTTGTCTTTCCCGGTGCAGATAACTGTGTCATTACCGGTGAGTTATAAATGGAGCACGGTTATCGGAAAGATTTCTCTTTCTTCGTGATGGTTAGACGTTTACCAGAGATAGAAAAGAACGAGATCACAAAAGAGAAAGAAAAAGGAAAGGAAAGAGAGAGAGAGAAAGAGAGAAAGAGAATACCATACGGTCGTGAGTTTCAGACTTTTACGAGCACTCGAAGAGCATGAAACGGGCTACTCTATTGGCATCCACCCGCGTGCTTCTATACGTCCTTTAAATTAGAAACTTTTCTCTTATGCATGTAAGACGTGAACGAATCGAGCGGTTTTATCAAGAATGACATCAGCTCGAGATGACAATAGTCCGATTTAGAAAATACTCAATTATCTTTCCTTACGTGCACTCCATAAAAGATGTTTCGAATATTTGCACAAATATACAAAATGTTCCAAGTTATTTTAATTTACAATATAATGATAATAATAATCATCATTATATATTATTTTTTTTATAAACTATTATATAACTGATTGATGTAACTCTAATGTAGGTAAACACAAAATACCGTCTTACTAATTATTTAATATTTTTGTAGTAAATTTTTTAAATACAAGTTTATCATTTGCGATGGTCGAAAAATACAAGTGACCCTGATTGGTATAATATATAAGTAAATTTCGTGATTTCGATGAATAACGAATTGGAAGTCCTAGAAAATAGGAAAAAGAAAGAAGGAAAAGGCGGAAGTCAGGAAAGAGTGAGCTCTTTGTAAAGTAGTAGAAAAGAGGTCTCTCGAAAACGGAAAGAAACTGGTGAATCGTCAGAAATAGGTCTGCATATATCGTAAGAGAGAAGTCGCACGAGTTGGAGTAATAGAGTCTGGTTCGTCTCCTGGACTACACACCGGAGCCACGTATCGATCCTGATGCTGGTTCAGCTAGGGAGGGAAAAATGGGAACGCAAGCTACACAGCGGCAGCACTAACACAACTGAATTTGAAGCACGCCGAGACGAATACCTAGCTTTACTACTACAAACAAAGCCCGTCGGTAGTAAAGTTTACACATACCTACTTGGACGGTCACATATATATATACATATACACATGTATACATACATCGAGCTATGGTACAGCCCTGGCAGAGCTTTTGGCGAGGGTTTTCGAGGGAGCTCCGGATCGACCCTGGCTGATGCACGAGAGAACCACCACCCTATGCGAATCGACGTCGTCTACCAGCCAAGAGTTTAAGGTGGGGGATGGTTTCCACCCTACGGAGCAAGGCTGCTGCTTCAAGATGATGGCGAAGGAAGAAGAAGCGAGGTGGGAGGGGCGTGTCGTGCACTTTTCACACAGCTGCGTCTACCTACTCCTTTTGAGAAAGACTTGGAAAATTCTCTCTCGCTCTCTCATACATTCACATACATACACACACACATACATTTACACACTTCTCTTTCTCTCTCGTTCTTCTTTCTCGTAACGTTCCGTTACTTTCTCTCCATCCTCGTTCAACCTTACCCGACATGCACAGCAGGCCAACAAGTTTTACCATTTCGTCGTCTGCTGAGATAATCTACCTTCCTCCCTACTCTCTTCACGTTTCTCTCTCTCTCACGCCAGGAGTTCTAGAATCAGGACTCCTTCGAGAAAAGGGATACCCCATTCCAACCTTTTCATCCCGTACTTGCTCTCGCTTATTCCTCGGCTAATGGCGTGGGCGTTGGTACAGGTGTACGAGGAAGGAATTCTTCTTGAAAATTACCGGGAATAAAGAAACCTCTCTCTCTCTCTCTCTCTCTCTCCTTCTCTTTCTTTCTTTCTTTCTTTCTTTTTTTCGACTTCAATATCATGGAATATTAGGGAAATGAATTTTCATGAAATACACGGTTGCGGTCCTTCTGTATCGATCAAACGTTTTACATGAACGAATAAAAGAAAAAGAAAAAGATCGTCTGGAATATTCTACGATAACGAATAGTATTTATATTTCCTTTCGTTTTGAAATATTTCATAAAAATATTATTTTTAACTATATTCTCTACGTTTCGTTAGAAACTTTAAAAGAGTCAAAGAGATACGGCCATCGTTACTTACCGGGTTTTCAACGTAACTTAAACGTTCGTTTTCTCCCCAGGAATATATTTGCAAATGTACGAAAATAACAGAGTATCAAAGAATTCTCTTTCATGCGTTGACCAATTATCGAAGATAAGGATATAGAATATAGGTTATATTTTAGTGTCCTTCGAGAACATATTATTTAAATAATTATTACTCGGTTGACATTTAATATTAAACAGGGGAAGGTGTTTAATAAAATGGAAAATTTGTATGATCAATTAATTGATTGATATTATATCGGTATTATTAATATTTATTATTTTTATTATTATTATTATTATTATTCTTATCAATTGCATGGAAACGAGCTATTTTTTATTTTACTTCTTTTTTTTTTGTATTCTGGTAAGTAGCGGTTATACACCAGCAAGTATTGCGATAATAACGAATACAACGATTATTCGCGATAAGTTTTATTACAACATTATTAGTGCCTTCACGCACGATCGAACCTTCAATTCGATTTTTATTTGTTTTTTTTTGTTTCTTCTTTTTTCTCTCTCTTTCTTTTTTTTCTTGCATAATAATCTTAATTGCTTTTCGTCGTTAACGCTATTTTCAGTCGATTCATATTTTATCTGCATCGAAATACAAAATACGGAGAAGAAAAAGAAAATGAAAATGTAGAAAAAATAAGAATAAGATTTACGAGAGACTAGGAGAAGGATCGTGAAATTAATGCGTGGAAAAGCATGCGTGCAAGCGTAGGCGTTTCACGCGTTAAGTACGAAACATATCGTTCGAAAATAGTTTTATCTATAAATAGTAACAAAGAAGAATAAGAAGAAGAAGAAAAGAGGATCGTGAAACATAGCATACGGAAGTATTACGATTTGATCTTTGTACGAACGCGAATAAGCAACTATTACAACGAATTTAATAGGGCCTTTACGTTGTAAATAATTTATGTCCATCTCTTAAGATTTATATATATAATTCATATTAAATATTTATGTAATTAAATTTCATTTCTTTTTGTTTTTTTTTTTTTTTTATTTCTTCTCCCTTTTCAAAAATGCACTCGTTAAATCTGATAATGCAATCTAACGATCGGAGATCGTTGTTATAGAATCTAGAATTTATTGTAAAGATACAATCGCATTTTGTTAAATAGAAATAATCTGATGCCAGTTAAATATTAAGAAGAGTAAGATATACAAATTGTTGTTTAGAAAATATTCTTTTTAATGTTAGACAAGTAATAACATAATTTTTCATCTTGTGGTTTTATAAAGAAACGATAATATCTTAATGAAACGTATCGTACAATGTATATTCAAGCAAATATAATATATCTGGCTTAAAGTAATGATATTAGAATTTTAAATGTCGACTTACAATTAGATCGTACATAGTCTAACGTACCACAAACGTTATAACGAGATGCAATTACCATGGTAAGTAATAAAAGATTTTCTTTATCGCGTAAAGGAGACAAATCACGAAGGAAGGTATCCTGCTAACACCGTGTCTTTATAAATTTTTTCTAAGTTTCCAGTCCGTTCAATATCTTGATTTTATTCTTCAAATAATTGTTAACGTATGATCGGATAAAATATGATTGAATTAATTAAAAATACATGACATAAAAAAAGAAGAAAAAAAAGAGAGAAGGAGAAATAATCAACGAGTGTGGGAGGGAGAAAGAAACAATTAAAAGAAATTTTCACGAACTTGGATGTAGTCGTTGATTTCTCGACTAGTCTCTGCTCTTTTGCTAATGGTGTGGGCGTGGATACAGGTGCAAAAGAGAAACTAAGAGAGAAAGAGAGACAGACAAAGAGAAGAGAAAGGATTCGCACTGGAGACGAGTTCGCGAAGCGACCGCACGAAATGGTGGGATCCAATTGCTCCTCGTAGACTCCAATCAGAGACGTTCGCTGAGAATTACAATGAACGAGACTGTTCCTAATGGAACGGGAAACAAAGAGAGAAGGAGAAAGAGAGGAAGAGGGAGAGAGAAACGAGACGATCTGTGCTGTTGGCTACTTTATCAAACTAGAGGAACAAAAGGATGAAATAGGATGCCTTTAGAGACTACGAATAGCACGTTTAAGGATACCAAGTTCTTCCTTTCGCTCTCATTTTTAAAATCATTTTCAAAATATATTAAACTCGCCTAAAATTCTTCACTCACCTACTCAATTCTTTATAGTTTTATATATAATAAAAAATAAATAATACATAAACCATGTAATCCATAATTAACATGCTCAAACGTTTTTTTAAGGCATAATGACATATTTTAAATGTTGAACAAATTTGCTTTTTACCGTGCCGCCTTGTTGTTATTATTATTATAATATATATATTCTTTTAACGTAAAGGTAAGTAAATTAACAAAATAAAATAACTTCAAGTATAATTTTAAATAGTCGAGAGAAACATTTGATCCCTGTTTTATCTGAAATTTATAAAAAGACTTTGGTCCTGCAGTAGAGGGTAGATATCTAAATATATATCCTCATGGGAACTGAAAATTACAAGCGATATTTCTTTAAGAAAGAGTCAGAGGTATGAGAATGAAGAAAAACGATAGGCCGAAGAACGTAGGACCGAAAACTTGGCGAAATCCGAAAGTGCCGAGTCGTAAAGATACGCCGAGGTGTGGGAGTAAAAGAAACTCCACGTGCGAACAACAGTGTCGTCTTCGTCGTCATCGTTGTCCTCGTCGTCTGAGAAAACTATGAAATTGCTTATATTTTATAAAACTAGAAAAAAAGAAAGAGAGATAGAGGAAGGGATAGTACAAAAGGGAAGTTTCTACTCGTTCTCGTCTGACATGAGTCTCGTCTGGAACGAGGGAGAAAAGGACTTAACTTTGGAGCTTCTTGGATACTATCGACACGGGAATAAGAAAGAGAAAAAGAGAAAGATATTGAGAGAAAGTGAGAGAGAGAAATTCTAAGAAGAAGGGAAGCAACCGTTGAATAAACAAGGAGTAGTGTACGACGTTGACGTCGAATCATGTTGGTGCATGCGCGTTCACTCAAAGCATATATGCGAAGGTTAGGTATCACATTTGAAGGTGTGGCTGGTTCGACGAAAGATTAGGAACGAAAGGCCCTTTCTTTTCATTTCGATATTCGTCTATATAAAAATATTTGTATTGAATATATACACACATATATATATGTATAGATACGTACTGTATACATATTGGATATATGAAGATTTACGAAAACATTTGCTATTGTTTGTTAAAACGAGAAGAAAGAGTAGATGAAAGAAACGATTCGGCAAACTTACCAACGCGAATTTTGGGAATCTTCCAAAGCAAACTTTTTTGTACCCCCTAGATATATTGACGTTTGCTCGTGTGTTCTTTATGTGTGTCCTTGATCGAACCTCTTCCAATATCTATCGTAATCTATCGTTTCGATTAAATGAAAGACCGATGGTTTGTATAAGGAAGAAAATTTTTTTTTTCTTTTTTTCTTTTATCGAGGTCGAAAGTTTATTTGAGTTATAATAATAATACTACCGATAAGAACCAACGTTTTAACGATAAGTATGGTATATAATTTTGACAAAAACGAAATAATCATTTTACTTTATATTTTTCTTAACAAGTTTTACGTTCGTAATACGTTTTTCTTTTTTTCAAGATTATTTCGCTGAATAATATTATTTTTCTATACCGTCAATTATGTCAGTAAAATAATACGAAATAAAAAATATTTTGCATGTAGAATTATTAAGAAACAGAGGATAATTCTGAGGTGATCGAATATTTTTCTGTAAAGGGAAGAAGGAAATAAGAATGAGGAGGTATTTAATCATAATTTGAAGGAATTCAAAGATATCTAAAATATTTTAACTAACATTAATATATTGATGAATTTTCATGCTTTTACGATAAATGAAAATGGAAGTATCGTTAAAATCGAGTATGTTTATTTCTTTGTGAAAACTATTTGGAAAGTTAAAGAAGGAAGATGAAGGGTCGAGAAAAACTACTCGCCTTACCGACGCCATTACGCGTCTAATCTAATCCTCGTGTAGAAACAGCTTAACTGGATCAGCTTTCTTTTTCCAACAAATCTGCTGTTAGATTTACGAGCACACTTTAAAAAGGGATTTTTTTTTTCTTTCCGAAGATGGATACTTACTTCGAATATTTTAAAATAGCTTTAAACGATTCAGAACAGAAATATAGTTGTATTTCAAAAATCTTTAAAAGCAATTGTAACTTCTAACATCGTACGTTGATCAATTAAAGAAAAAATATCTCTACGAATAAAATATTATTATTATTATTATTATTATGAGTATAAAAAGAAAGAGAAAATATTATTTGGCAATTATAGGACGACAATAATGTTCAAATCTATCTAACAAATCCACAAAATAAGAAATAGAAGGGGACAATATGAAGCAATTCATGGTGTTGTAAGTTCAACTTGAGGTTTGCTCGCGAGGGTGTGGTTTTCTTTCTCGTCAAAGGTCACTCGAAAACAAAGGAAATCATTCGTCGTATTACATCGAAAGAAAGAAAGAAAGAAATAAAAGGAAAAGGAAAAGGAAAAGAAGCTCTCCCGTTTAATCCAATTTCAAGCGAATCAACAAACCAACGTTGGCTTGTAAACACGTTTTCCAGACAATACCTTGCAATGTTTGCGCGTAAAATAGTTACATCCAAGACACGTATAAACTAACACAAATACAACACATACGCTAAAATACCTATCGCGAATTCGTCCGGCGTTAACGAGATACGTTGAAGTCACGCTTCGTATCCTTCCCGTAAAATTAGTTGGCGAGACCTTACAAATTGTCTCGTGTTTAACATACACCAATATAAATAACAACACTCTTGTTTCCTTCGAATTCGATAAACGAACACGCTCTTCCTAGGAATATTTTTTCTTTTTTTTTCAAACTAGATAAATACTTCCGCTGTTAACTTCGACGCATCAATGAGAAACAAAAGAATAATAACGAACTTGCATAAATTTTGTGTCAGAACGAATCGGAAAATATTATTCATCGACGGTAAAAGTTGTTTTTGTTTTTTGTTCCTTCGAAAAAGAAATATTCGAAAGATTTCACGTTCGAGACACGTTCAGTGCTTATATTCATCCATACATCCTGCATATATTTACAAGAAGGGACTCGCTTTATCCTGTATGCAGGATCTCATCAGAAACGCCTGTGGAAAATGATACGCGTGATCGTCTAAGTTTCTCTCCCCCCATCTCCACCTCTCTCTTTTTCTCTCTCTCTCCTCCAACAACGTTCAGTTTCCACGTTCCTTACACGATCCAATTTATACAGCGGATTATTCCAGGAAATGTCAAGACCAAAGGGATTTCTATTTTTTTCCCCTCTCTTCTCTCTTCTTCCCTTATCTCTTCTCTTTACACACTGATCATCTTTACTGTTCCCTCCGTCTCCCCTTCCTTTTGTTTCCTGTCCCGACCGACTGGAATCAACTCGATTCAAAACTCGATAGGATTCGGACTCCATCGTTGTTTGCTTCCTCTGACCAAACACGTCCAACGACGGCGTAGATATTTTCCTTCTATCGTCAATTTGTCCTCTTCCTTTTCTAAATAATTTTTCTTTATATTTTTCTTTTCCTTCTCTCTCTTTCATTCTCTCTCTCTCTAATCCGTCTTCTTTTCTCTGGGAAATTCAAAACGACAAATATATATTAGTATCTTTTCAATCTATTTGATCGAGAATTCTTACGATTTGGCTACCGAATTTGCAAGAGGAAAATTTTCATCCGAGGAAGAAACAAAATACCAACGAACGTTTGATATCTTTTCGTGAGTTTCCATACGAAATCCGTTCGAGAAACGAAGGAAATGGGAGGTAATATTGTTCGCATAAATCAGCAATCTACACTGGTTAGGAACTCGATGGATTTTCAAATTTCTTTTCGGAACAATATACTCGAATACAAATGCAAATACGTAAGACCAAAATCCCAATAAGAGTAATTTCATTTCTACGTCGTTAGGTTCTTCCAACAACTGCATTTCTTTCTCGGATTTATTATTCCAGTATGGCGAAAAATATTCGTAAACAAATTTTTTAGCTAATTTCGATTTTTCAAAAAATAAAACCGATTAGAGAAAATTTAAGAATTAAAAAAAGAAAAAGAAATTGTAGAAGAAATGAAAAGGAGTAGGCAGACAGTGGGAGTGTTGGGTGTATTGGGATAGTTCATAAAAAATTCAGAGCTTGCTGGAAGATCGAACGATGCCAAGAGATACGTGCGATGAAAAAGCTAAGAAAAAGAAGCAGAGTAGAAGAAGAAGAAGACAAAGAAGAAGGAAACACGAAAGACAGAGGAAAAAGAGAATAGAATAGGCATCGATTTTCGATTAAGGCCGTAGTCGACGAGTGCCCTTAGGTATTTCCTATTCCGCGTTCGTTCCTTCGTTCGTTCGTGCGAGCGAGCGAGCGTTGCCGATTCCAATTCACGAATCAGGATTTCCTTCGAGATTTCCACGACTTTGTCCGAAGGTTTTACGAGCTTCGGATTCGCTACAATATTCTGTCGATCGGCCAACGATCGAAGTCTTTTTCTATACATAGTCCACAATCCTTTTTTTTCTTCTTTTTTTCTTTCTTTATTACCATCCAAAAATTCTTCAACCACGCAAACAAGACTATTATTCAAACTAGACACTTCTTTAATTTTATAATGTCTATTATATAGATATTTTCTTTGACAAAATTTACTATTAAAATATATTGTAAAAAAAAAATAGGATGTTTCTTATAGGATGTATAAAAAGGGGTGTGATCGTAAGAGAGCCACGAATAAGAACAAGGATTATACGACGTGGTAAACGAGAAGTTTAGACGGTTTCTGGCACTTTAGAAGGAGGATTTACGTCCCTCGGCCGACGACGTAAACAATGCGTGAGAGTAAACGATAAATCTGTAGGGGTTCCCCTGTAACGTAAGTTATCTAGGTCTAGGAAATAGTCGTTCACCGTACCTCCATCGTTGGACGTTTACATGAGCTGCATTTAGTATACCTCAGTAGCGATATTCCGCGGAGACGAATCACTGTTAGATGATATCGCGATCATTTTTATTTTTATTAAATTTCTTACTTTTTTCCAAACGTCTAAAAACCCTTTTTAGAAAGATATAACAAATAAAGATTGTATCTACTATAAACCTATACTTCCTATGGTATCGTTAAATTCTATCGAAAAGGATCGTAACTGACAAGAGATATGCGTTTAACCCTACAACTTCGCAACACCCAACGTTTAATACTTTTTAGATGATAACACCGAGTAAAATATGTTTCCGAGACTTTGTAATCTTTTCTTTCCTTTTCTTTTTATCACATTTTTATTCTCCATCGATTTTCTAATCGATAGAATACCATTCCATGCTCTACTATCCCCCTTCGCAAATATTTTTGTTAAACAAATATTTCTTTTTTATTGGAACGAGATAATAAATATAAGTTATTAGTCATTGTGTTTTGAATGAGAGGGATGGAGAAGGGGAAACAAATAGTATATATTTTTCTATGTGTCATTGACATTAAGAAGGCAAGGTCGGAGACACGCCAATAACGATCTCATCTGTTCTTGTATCGTTAACGATCACATTTAAGAAGTTAAGTGGTCTATGACCTTTCAGCAATTGCCACTGATTGACGCGTTACTCGTTAATTGAAGTAGGCTTTGTCGGATGTTCCGCAGATGCCGTGCTTTGTGAACCTCTCGCTTAACAATCTCGATTTCTATCTATAATACAAGTATCTTTCGTACGATGTGTAATAATATTTGTGTTAAAATATGTTAGAATAATATTTATCAAAATTTATACTCTCATTCACATTTACTCGAGTTATTTACACTCTAACTAATAAACGATATCGATAGATGTTTAATTATCGTTTGTCGTTTTATACATCAACAGTTATCATAATTCATGTTGAATTAGTACCAATAATAACGTATAAATAGTATACTTTTTTAATTACAAATATTCGTTCTATAAAAGTAGTTAAATTGTACAACATTATGATTATATTTAACATTGATTCGCTAACAGTTTCTACTCGATTTTTCTTTTCTTTCTGTCATTAAGTTATTAAGTTATTTGTATTTAAAATAAAAATATAAAATAAACCGAAAGGACCAAACCGTTATTAGCGAAGTGACGGAAGGTTTAGTTGCGATTATGCAGGTGAGAAAAAGTAGCGACGGCGGTTCGATGAGAAATGACGATGAAAGAAGACTAACATAAGATAGAAAGAGAGAAACGTGCGCATCTTGCGTTTTCCGCGACACATAATAGGCCGGGGCATAAATAAATTATAGAGGGTAACGATAAAACGCGTTTAATTTATTTTAACTGCGCCATATAACGCGCCCGTATAAATTTTCTGTCACCGAGAAGTTGCTTCCAACTTGCCACGCGGTCTTCTCTCTCTCTCTCTCTCCCTCCCTCTCTCTCTAATCTTGTTTTATTTTTATTTTATTATATTTTTTTTCATCGATTCTTAGTCCAAACTATCATCCTTACATTTGGAATAATTTTCTTCTTTTTTTTTTATATTTATTTTATTTATCAATCTCTTTCCCCGTATTTCTTGTTCGATCAACATATTTGCGTCATTGGTTAATTATTTAAATTATTGTAAGTTTTATATTTTATTGTTCGATTCACCTTATTCTGTTGTTTTTTTTCTCTTCTCTCTCGTCAGAATAAATCTTTCCGAATAGTCATTTACTTCTACTATAAATTTAGTACATTTTCAATAATTATCTGAAGGAATAAGAAGAAGAGAAAAAAGAAAAGGAAATGTAAAAATGACTTAATGATTGGTGAACTATTACGGTAACTTGTAGCATTTTACCTTAGGTAGGTATAATTCACGTACTTTACTAACGTTAATTAGTTTAACGATCGTAATGATACTTTTAAGGGGGAAATACTACAGAACGTTGTGTTCCATGTTAAGCATCAGCCATGTTATTTTCTTTCTAATATTACTTGAATAGAAACGTTTAACGATCGTTCCAACGAAAGGATTGAATTTATTGAAAACTGAAAGGATAGTTTCTACAGATCGAAAGCCTTGCACAATCTTCTTCTTTTTTTTATAACTGTTTTTTTATTTCTTTCGAGTACAATGGTCAAACGTCCGAAGAGAAACTTCGCATCTAACTCGTAACGAAAAAAAACGTATTGACGAAAGAGAGAGAGAGAGAGAGAGAGAAAGAAAAGAAAAGAAAAAAGAAAGAGTTGTCTCGAAGACGATAAAAAAAACCCTTTAACTCAACGTAACCCTTTCTGTTTTCTTTCTTTTTTTTTTTTACTACAAGGACTGCATATAAGAAACTTTCACTCGAAACCCTTTTAGCTAAAAGTCAAGCAGCGCATCAGCTAGGACCTACCCGTAAACGCACTTTCACTACTTCCTAAATTCTTTCTTCTTCTCTTCAACCCTTTTTTCTTTTCCCTTTTTTTCTTCTTTTTTTTTTATTACGTAGTCTTAAGATTTATTCTTTTTTTCTTTTTGTTGCTTGAAAATCTTAGGAGATACGATTTTACGATTACTCGAAACTCCGATCGATCTGGTATCTGCTATAATCGTTCGATTTCATTTCGAATCTTTATTAATTAATATCATTGCCATATATTAAATATAAAAATTGTACGTCGATAATAATTGTTAAGATTGCGTTATATTTAATTAATAATATTATGCAAGTGGAAGAAAAAAAGAGAGAGAAGGATAATATCGTCATATTATTGCGTATGAAATGATAAAAGTTAAATGATATTAAATGATAAGTTATTGATCAATCCATGAAGAGTGTTTTCTTTTTTTTGTAATAAACAATTACAGTATAAAAACATAACAGGAATATTTATGCGAATGTAATAGTTAATTAATGATACGAAATAATAATCATTTACATTAACACGATCGTTTATCTTTTTCAGATTACTCGAGGTTGTGCCAAGTCGCGTCTAGATGTTTGATTTTCCCCAGAACGTAGGTGAGTAAGATTTTCAAATAATATCTAAGATAATATTCTGTTTTAATAACACTCAAATGGAGATCGAGAGAAAACGGTATCCGTCGGAAGTAGTTTGTATGTATTATAAGAGTGTAGCAGATTCCATAGCATTTATGGGAAAATAAAATGATCGTGCGTCAAAGAAATAGGTTGAATTCGCAAGAAATTGCCCGTAAGAAGGCAATAAACTACTCGAGTAATTTTCATTCTCTGTTTTTGCGTGTATGTGTGTGTGTGTGTGTGTGTGTGTGTGTGTGTGTGTCTGTATGTACGTGTGTAATGGCTATCGGTTTTCCAACCGACAGCAACTAGATCGGATACGAGAAATCTGACATATTTTTATCATCGTTCGAGAGTTATCCGATCCCGTTGCTATTCGAACGATAGAGGAACAAGAAAGATGAACAAATGATTTCATCAAAAATACGATTGATGAGAAACGTCGTTTATTCACCCTATTGGCACGTGAGTATGTCGTTCAATTTGACGGAAGTAAAACAAATCTAAAGTAAAATCAAAGAAATAACGAAAGCTAATAAGAATAATCTTTGTTGTTCCTTTAAACTTTATATGTTTCTATAACATACCAACTTTATAAATGATTCTCTAATTATTCAGTTACTATCAAAAATAAATACCTGATTCTTTAACAATTTTTCTCTTGAAAAAATAAAATCGTGAAACGTAATTTTAAATACGGAAAAGAAAAAGGAGTGACACATACGAAATCGCATATAAATTCGCTCAATTTCATTGACAAGCCTGTTAAAAGTCGTCTATCAGAGGCTGATTACTCGGTTAGATGTATAAACCGTTTAAAAAAAGCAAGTGCAATATCAAATTTATTACTTCCTTAAAAGGGCAGTTCATAAAAGGGTTATATAGGATGATGGGAAAGAGGGTTTAGGTTAAAAGTACGCGGCATTATAAATTCACTCCTTCTTCGAATAATTTAACGAACTAGACGTTGCCGAGAGTGCGATGGCGGCTATGGTGATTGTAGGAAAGGTGGTGGCTGCGGTTCTGGCATTGGCACCGACACCGACACCGACACCGACACCAACACCGTCGGCATCAGCGGCGGCGGCTGCCTTCGAAACACAAACCAAGAACGCGGTACTTTGCACTTTGCGACACACCCTGTGCCGTTAATTCGTTACTTTACTTCACCCTTTACCGTGACCAGCCACGATTTTCGCGGCAATTTATAGTAGCCGATATCGTCGATGACCATTTGTATTCGCGAACGAGCCCGATCCTCCTCCTCCTTCTCCTTCTACCACAATCCGTTCCATCTTTCCCGTTTCATTCTTTCTTTTTATCTTTTTAATTTATTTTTTCTCTCTCTCTCCTTCTTTCCTTTCTCGCATGCGATATCCCAAAGACGAAAAATGTCCGACGACCATATTCCCAACTCGGAAAGAACACACTCGTGCCCTCGACAACGTGCGATCCGGTATACGTTTTTATGGTTGGCTTGACGCGCGCTCACGTACTTTGCGTTTCGTGTCAAGCTCAATATCTCTTGTCGTTTTAGCAAAAGATAAACATTAGAGAAAGGGAGAAGGTAGACAGGTGGATATTAATTGAACGTAACCGTGCATCCGCGCGAAGCACGATTAATTTTAAGTTTATCACGGTAAAGACGATTACTCTTTAATTTGATAATATTTCGAATTAATTAACGCCGAGAGAGTACTTATATACTTCTACGATAATATTCGTGTTTTATAATTGTATTCTCATTATTTTTCTTTTTTTTTTTAATTATTTTCCATTATTTTTAGCTTCAAAAATGGATGAAAGAAAGATAGGAGAGAGATAGAGAAAAGTAGAAATAATAAGCAATACGAAACACGTCCTTGACTAGTTTTGCATTGAATAAAAAGATAAAATAGTAATACCTAATCTATGCGACGATATTATAGTAAACGTGGAATCGAAGTTTTTATTGGAATTCCGTGTTTCTCTTCTGCTCGTTTACACTCTGATGTTTTTAGCTTTGAAAGAACGTCGAGGAGCGATCGTTAATTAGCTTACCACCTTACAAGCGAGAGAATTTACTATCGTCTCACTTCATTCTTAATACTGCGAAATACGTTAAGTTGTTATAAGTTTAAATCGTTAAGCTTAAATTATTGCCTGGTATATAAGAGAATTGCAATCAAGCCACGCGGTTTCATCCTCGCGAGTATACATCGACGAGATGCTCGGGTAGATACTCGTATGCATAATGTAAAAAAAAATAAAGAGAATATTCCTTCCCTTTTTTTTTTATTTATATATAAATACACATATATATATATATATATCTTGAATAAACTTCTCGTGCGATTATACTTTCTCGTAGAACAATATTCGCGTTCAAATATTAAACGTCATATTATTATCATCGTTTCCATTTGATAAAAATAAAAATAAAAAAAAGAAAGATAGCGTACCTTCAATAAATAATATCGTTCTATTTAATTTCGATGTTTCTGTATTTTTTTTTGTTATATCGTTCATCACGCGATTAGAGCCAAATTGCAAATACGAGTTGATCGTACGAACACACTCGTCGCACTCGCGTTGAAGAGAAAAATCTTGAAATTCGCGCAAATCGTAATAATGAAATTAGTGATCATTTAGATGTGAAAGAAATTAATGTAAAACAAGATCGGTACATATCGGTTAAAGTAAGAAGGTCTTCTCTGAGACTAAATAGATACGAATGGTGCATTTTCTTAGCCACAGCATCTCCCATGATGGCTGACTACATGGCACCACCCTTCTCCGTCTCTTCCATACAGGCATCGTCTGTTCCTAACACGCCTCTCTTTCTTTCCCTTTCTCTCTTTCTTTCTCTCTCTCTCTCTTTCTCTCTCTTTCTCTGAAGCGAGCTAAAGCTACGGTCCAGGAGGACCTGCCTAACTTGACCTAACTCTTACTTAAACTCCGTTTCGCACGATGCGGCCATGTTGCTCCGAGGGTTGGGCCACCAAAAGAGGACGACGACTCATTGGCCGACAAGAGAGACAAAGATCAGAGATACTCTTGTGTTAAAACAATAAAGACACACAAAAAATTAGAAGGAATGAGACAGTGAAACGTATCTTTTTCTATTCAGCTCTCTTTCTCTTTCTCTTTCTCTCTTACTTACTTACTTTCTTTTTTTGCTATCTCTCTTTCCCTCTGTCGGCATTTCTTCTTTAATCCCCTTTTTATATATTATTTTGTTCTTTTCTCTGTATCTTTCCCCTTAAACAATATCCCTTTCTTTCTTTCGCGTTAAATCTTCCATCCCTTACGAAGAATCATTATAAGCAAAGCTTTTAAAATAATTACATTCGAGCGTCTCAATATACCGCACGTTTTTACGATATGTCTGTTAAAAATTATCCAAGAATTATCCACGAGATGTAATGCGTTTATCATTATTCGATAAATTCATATTTTACACTATTTTGCAAAATCAATGAAATAGTTCGGTAATATTAAAGTACTTTCGAAACAAATATTGCCAAATAATTTGATTTTCCATTATCGTTAATGTTTTATTTAAAATTTCATATTCAATCTATCGTTGGAAAGAAAGTTATACGAGTATATGGATACGTAGGAAATAGGTATGAAAATAAACAAATGATTAAGTGGGACTAGACATTCGGGAGTCTCGTAAACGATTAGAAACATTTACATGCTTTGATAAGATTCACAGTCGAGAATGTTATTTTAAAAAAAAATTGACTCACCTTATACTATATCCATTTTGACACTACTTATTTTGTTTGTTTATTGTAAGTTTTAAATAAGCATGACTACGCGAAGATAAAACACGAAGTTTGTTCGAGCACGAGCATAAGAAAACTGAACAAGTTGATGGGGAAATATCTCCGAAAGGATTACGAAACTATCCCTTCTATTTCTTCCCCCCCAAGGTTTTCCAACTTTCCTATTTTTACCCTTTTTTTATTACTACACTCTTCACTTTCTCCAACCCTTCTCTCAATTTTTCTAACCCTTTAAAACAGGTAACTAAAAAACTAACTTTCACCCTGAGGTATTTTCTTCCTCTTTCGGGCCATAGAAAAAAACGATTTCTATTTTTCGAAGATACGCTCGTAAAAAACGAAATACAATGTCACGATCTTTGAAAGAGATCCTTTATTTTAAATCTTCTTTTTCAACGTCTATTTTTCTATTCACCTATTTGTCTTTTTATATGCCTATATTTCTTCTAAAAAAAAAAAAAAAGAATATTATCGTATTTGAAACATATACGCATTGACCATTATAAATCAGATCAGTTTGATTATGTCACGTCGGTAAAGAAAGTACGGTACTTGTGTTTTTTTACGGATCGATCTCGCAAAATTATGTCTTTTTCGTTTAATAGAACACATATAAACATCATCGAGTTTTAAATAAACTGTTTTACATTTCCGAGTGCATTCATTTGAAGAAGTAACGACTATGCATTCATATCCTAACGTTACGAGCGATGATGCATGACCTAACAGCAATTAAGATTACGTAATCGTAACTAAACGGTTAAATAAAGGCTCTTATGAAACGCGAGAGAATCTCTAATTTAAACAGCAGACTTTAACTACCAAGAATCATACTGATTCAACAACCGACATTCTCCTGTAACATCGAGTTCGCCTTGAGAAAATGTTCCATATGCACGAACAAGTCTCTCCCTGATGTTAATTTGTTTGTTTGTTAAAGTCTTAACATAGTTGGGTGTGTAGTTAAATCGATTGAATCAGAATCTTTGAAATTTGTGTACAATTTATTCAAATAGTTATCATTAAAACTTAGATTGTTCTAAAGAGTTAGATTCAAGTACGTTTATACATTAACGTCGATAAAAATAATTCACATCTTTGGTTGTTTTGTTGATACATAAATGATAATCACGCTATCACAGTCATTATATTATCTAACACGATGTATGAATTCTCCTATATACAAAGTACTTATATTCTATTAAATTTCAATTTTAATTCATAACTCGAAGTTTGCGATAAATAATTTAAAACTGTTTCGAGACGAGAGAGTCATTCGTCGGAATTACATTTCTAAAATAGAACAAAACAAATATAACATCGATCGTCGAATTAAACGTATTACAATTTTTATTCTATTTTTTTTTATATATACATGAACGATCACGAGTATACAACCCTTATGTATAATTCAATTACACGATTGCCTTAATGTCTAATTTCGCACGAATTATTATCGAAGTGTTTATCGAAGAAATTAATTAGCCGACTTTGAAGAAACGAGGATTAAGATGAAGATGAAGACGATGAAGGATGAAGATGATTCAAGATGACGAGAAAAATCCATCGTAGTCCGGTGTAGCCTCCTGTTACGTATACTGAAGGTATACCGGACAGGAATACACTCAGGATACATTCAGTATACGTGCAGGGGGTTTCACATGCTTCGTCGAAACTTCGCAGAAAATAGAAGATTTGAAGAAACTCGTAGATCGAATCATCAAAGTCGTTTGACACTGCGTGTAGCAGTCCAATACAATCATTTTTTTGATGAATCTGGGAATTGCTGATCACCGTGCAACCGAACGACCCTGATTTCAAACGTTTCTCGGTACGAAGAAACAACTTTAATGTTCTTCCAAATCGACAATGCGAACGGGTAAGTTTCCTCTTCTGTCAAAATTTCATTTCGTTGTGCTTGATCCTTGCGAAGTAAACGCGGACACTTTCTGGATTTCACCTGTAAATAGAAAATAAAAAAGACAATTATTGTTGTTTACGTCGTGAATGAAAATAAACAGATAATTACAAAAAAGAAGAAATAGGAAAAAAGGAGGAAAATTAGTTTGAATATTTAATAAAGAATAAGAGAAAAATTTGATAGGAAGTGTTAATAAGTACGCAGGTAGTAGGGATACCTAACGTGCAGCAATGTCGGACCGGTTGCCTGCTGTTTGGGGATCGCGAGTGGTCGTTTCTCGAAATACGAGTTTAGCTCTCTGAGGTAAGAGTCGATCGATACTGGCACGCGTATTGGCGACGTTCGTAACACGTCCGAGCGCTTATGCGCTCTCTGGTCGAAAATTCGAAAAGGGAAACGAGGGAAAATCGATTCCACAGGGAGAGTAGGGTTTTTGTGTAAAAAAGTTACCAACAAACGACGAGAAGGGGACGAGAGAGAGAGAAAGAGAGAGAGAAAGAGAGATAGACAAGGACTGACTGACCTGACCTGACCTGACGTGTGGTCTTTCGTTCCGTTTTATGTTAGACTTTCTCGATAATTCTTCCAATGGGTAGCTGTCAAAAGTCGGGTAACGTTTTTTAAAACCTTCCAAAACGTTGAACGCTATACTTATTACGTTTCTTTCTTTGAGAGAAAATCCAACAAGGCAGGAAGTGAGAGAGAAAGAGAGAGAAGTTGAGTCAAACCGAACCGCCGCAAACCTCGAACGACGTTCACGGTGGATATGCTGCGACTCCATTCGCGAACTGCTGGAAGATCAGCGGTAGTAGCAGAGGCAAGGGCAACGATGGTGGCGGTGGTGGCAGGAAGGAGACGACGAGCCATCAGTGAAAGAGAGAGAAAGAGAAAGAAAAAGAGAGAGAGAGAACAAGAGAAAGATAAAGAAAGAGAAACAAAGAGTGTACGCGAGAAAGAAAAAGAAAGAAAGAGAAAGACAGATAGAGAATGGAGAGAAGAAAGAGGAATCAGCCGATTCTAAGAGGACTCCTCGCGCTAGCTCGAACCGTGACGCGTCTCGCGTTCGACTGTCGGCGTCTGGCAGCGTCGCGGCGCCCGAGGCGGCGTCACGATGATATCGAAGGCTCTCTCCTGTCCGTCCGATGTCTCTCCTCGTGTCCTTCGTGGTGTTCTCCTCCAGCAGCAGCACCACCACCACCTCCACCAGTACCAGAACCACCACCACCACTACTACTGCAGCTCAACTACCACCACCACACCACACCACCACTACTACTACTACTACTACTACTATATATCTACTTCTACTGCTCTACAGAGTACTACTACTACTACAACTATACCACCACAGCACCGAGATTTTCTTCATCCTCTGAGAAGACCCTCGTCCTCCTACTCCCGGGAACAACGCGACGAAGACTACGAAGAAAACGAATCTTCCCGTGCAGCTCCCTCCGAATCCATGAAAGACAGGGAAAATTCAAGAGATAGAGAATCAGATAGAAAAAGAGGGAGTGATCCTCGGGTACCGGGCTGCGATTTCGACGCCGATCCTCCCTCCTCGTCCTTGCGCTCGCGCCCTTTACAGAGAATACACGTACATGCAGTAGAACATATATATGTATATATGCCCTGTACAGAGGAATTACGAATCAAGTTGGGGTAAAATATCTAACGGGTGGGGCGGCTCTTGATAACGCGCAGGTCGAACTACCCCTCTCCCCATTTTGTTATCTCACTTTTTCTCTTTATTTATCCCTTTTTCTCGTTTTACTACCCCCAGGCAACCTTCTCCCTTCGCCCTGGACGATTTCAGTGGAAAATGTGCGCGCGACACCTTCGTCCCACTACCACCACCATCACCACCACCACCACCAGCTGCTTGCTACCCCTGGATACTGCGTACCATGGCGCCACCATACGGCCTCTTATGGCAAATGGCTTCGTCCCCTGGCCACTGACGTTCCTCTCTGTCTTTTTCTTTTGTTCTTTCTTCCTTTTTTGCTCTCTCGCTCTGATGTCATTCTTCCTTCCTCTTCTTCTCCTACTTTTTCCCTCTTTGTTCTGCATTGCACGAGACACGGACCCCTCCTCGACCATTCGACTCACATTCGACCATGTAACTCGACGCCAAGGAGAATTATTAATTCGTGCGGTAGCCTTGCCTTTGCTTGCACATCGACGATCACGCAAAAAGCGTTTTTTTCTTTTTTCGTTGCGTTCATTTCTATCTGTGGACAAAAATATACCCAGAAGTCAAATTTGTTTTTATTTTTATTTTTAGAAAGATTGTCTTTACATGCGTTGTTTGCACTCACCATCACTGCGAGAAAGTGCATAGAAAATTGTTGATAATTTTTCTTTATTTGTTCCATGAAACAATTAATTTGATTAAAAAGATAAAAGATTATTTTATTTTATTTTTTGAAATGCGATTAAATATTCTATATTCGTTTTTTCTTTTTCTGGATTCATTTTATTTGAAATGCATAAAAATTGTCTATATTTTTTGTTTTGTCACCTTTTCGTATTTAACCGCGAATCAACGCGCCATAAGAATTTAGGCGCGAGCCGTCAAGAGGAAGCGTGCCACTCGTGCTACTACTATTCGATCTTTATAGCTTTTTTACGATGCTTTGAGAGAAACGGTAAAACGAGAAATGGGACTACTTTTGTTGCATCTTAGGCTAGCTAGCGATCGTTCGTTCGTCTCTGACACTAAACGCGTAAAGATACGCGGAAAAGCCGCGTTAAAAATGATTCGCGTTAAAAATAATAAACAGACGCGATTAGATTTTTATTGAAATATCTTACTCGTTCAATGTATTACTATTGTTTATCAAACGTAAAGTTAAATATTAAAAATGATCGATACGATAAAATCGAATAATATTGTACGAATTTAAACACAGTGACATCTTTTGTTTGATCTTTTATATTCTCGAGTATCGAATTTGATAAATTATAAAAAAAAAAAATAAAAAAAAGGCGAGAAGTAAATAAAATAAGTTACAGTTAGCATGAAATTTATTTAAATTTACTATGAAACAAATAATAATCTCTTAAACGAATACGATTAAAAATTACTTGCGTATTAAAGAGAAAACAAAATTTGAATGAAGTAAAAATGTTGTACCTTTCGATTCGAATGAAACACCTTGCTTGCTGCTGCCATCTGTAGGGGTTACCCTCAAGCGGATCTTTACAGAAGCGGGAGCTTCTTGTGCGAGCATCGGGTGTATTGATGTCCTTAAAGAGGAATTTGAGCGAATCGATTCAACCGTTAAGCTCGGTGGTATTTGGTGGTATTTGGTTCTATTTGTTGTCCAGCACTTTCGTTCTTTTGCCCATTTCAAGAGAATGTTTTTGGTATGTAGTGTACCACTAAACCTAGAATCGAAATAGAAAGAAAGGAATTTTAGTTTGACCACCTTTTTCTTCGTATCTTTTCTTTTTTCCATATTCTCTTCCGACACCGATCAAACGGTACCTAATATTTATGGATATGTGTGTCTGTGTTAAATATTTTATGATATTTCTTAAATCAGAACGCGATTAGCTTTGAAGGAGGATCAAATTGATGAAAGAATAAAAAAGTCTAATAAAAAATAGAAGAATTCAAGTTCAAATCTCGGCTCGTTTAGTTCCTGCATGATTTATTTTCTTCTTCTTTTCTTTTCTTTTTTTTACAGTTAGAATTGAAAGAATTAACTCTCGAGCAGGTAACTCGGCCTACCTACCTACCTACCTACCTACCTACCTACCTACCTACCTTCCGCATTTTATTAGTCATAGTTAAAACGTTAAACGCCTCTCACAATGGCCTGGCACCCGGAAAGCGTATTTTACGAGGCGACTAACGGAGTGAAAATCGTGCTTCCACGTAGTATTCGGCAATAGGAGGATACTTTTATGGATGCGAATCGAGACAGGTAAAACGTGCCTTTGGATTCTTTGGAAAAATACCTCGACTATAACTTTCCGTTTAGTAACTAAACCTATATATATATTGTTCTTTTCTATGGCATAGAAGAAAATATATAGGTTCGTCTTATATAAGAACTTGAAAATAATCATTGAAGGTGTATCCATAAGTAGAGAAAATGCGTTAAACTCTCAGACAAGGTAAAATAACTTTGATCATTCTAGATGCTATTAAAATTCTACGAGATTACTCGGACGACCTTGGCCTTGGTCGATCGTAAAATTCTCTCTCTCTCTCTCTCTCTCTTTTTCTATTTTTTTTTCTTATCGAAGAATAATCTTAAGAGAAGAGAAGGGAGGAAAGAAAAAATATATACTAGAGCACGATATTCAAATTTCTACTTTAGTTAAAATCTTAAAATACAAAGATGAGAAGAACAAAAAAAAAATAATGAAATAAAGAAAGAAAGAAAGAAAGAGAAAGAAAATGAGAGTGCACTTTGGAGACTCGTGACGTCTAGTTAAGCGATACTGCATATAAAGAACGGGCGCCTACCATGGTAGGCGTGAGCAATGAAAATCCGAACTTAATCGGCCGGCTTGGGTAAAAAGAAAGGAGAACGAGGCCACCGGTAGAAAATTCGATCCCTTGTGGTTCTTCTTTTTCTCTCTTTCTTTCTCTTATACATACACACATACAAACATACACTTTTTCGCGTTTCTTCTTTTTTCTTTTTTTTTTTTTTTTTCTTTTTGAAGGCTTCGTGCTTCGAATGTAGTCATAAGCGAGGTGGCTACGCTAAAATCGCTGACCAATAACTTGGCGCGCGCATCGCTCGGTAAACCGTCGTAAAACTCGAAAAACGAGCGAGTAAGATAACGAAAAAAGAAATGGAAAGACAGACAGACAGATAGACAGAACGGTAGGGAGAGGAGGAAGGGAGAAAGAGAATAAGAGAGGAAAGGAAAAAATTATAGAAAGAAGCAAAACGTGGATAATGTTTGTGGCAGAGTAGTAACGATTGTATGTATGGGTGTGGATATATGTGTACCAATCACGTAAATCTTCTTAGGAAAGTCTTCTTTGGTAATTATAATAATGGCTTGGTACAATTACTAGCTATTTCTTCCTTATTGGAATGTATCTGTATAGAAGTATTTACGTAGAAAACAACGATCAGTTTACAAAAGCAAGTAAAACAACAACAACAACAACAACAACAACAGCAGCTACCTTTTCGTAAATTGTTATTACACTTCTCTAAACTCTCGACCAGGCAATACCGTTTAAACTCGTGTTCAACTGATGCTACACTAGAGTGTATAGTAATACAGGCCTTATTACGTAATTACCGCTACGTGTAATTTCAGTTTAGAGAAATTTCCTAGTTTCCGTTTGCGTCCTCTTTTCCTACTGGAGGACGAGGAACCCGGATGTTTTTGTATCTACACTCATTTTTACCCCAAAAAAATATTCTCCGATTAAAGTGAAACGCGGATGTTGCAATTGGTTAAATGTACTTCGACGAAATTTCATTATGTCTTATGAATTTAACCGATCGATTTCTCATAAAAATAATTCTTTCGAAAGATACAATAATAATAATAATTATATAAGGATGTTATATTATTCAAACAAGAATATATTGAATCCTAAAAACTCATACGAATTAAATTAAATCTCTTCGAGATGTCGTTTTTACTGACATAAATAAAATTAAAAAAGAAAGACAAGCCTTGAGAAAGTAAGTAAATAAATATCCACTTAAGTAACAGTCGAAGATACTAAACTAACGAGAGAAAGAAAGAGAGATAGGTAATGAGCTATGTTGACTTTTAATTGCGAATCTTCGAGATAGATGAAAAGATATAAAAGAGATTAGTGTATATGAAATTGATAGAGCAAGGTAGTCATCAGTTCATAGGACGAGTTGGATGCAGTATAGACAGCGCTACGTTCGGATCTTGCATTCGAGTATCCCTTCCGAGGAGTCAAAAAGAAGAAGAAGAAAAAGAAAAGAAAAGAAAAGGAAGGGAAAGAAAAGGGAGGGGAAGAAAGTAGATTGGTAGAGAGGGGTGGGAGGACTTTAAGGACGGTAGAGGAGTCAGAAGGACCGACGAGGAGTCTCCGTTTAGTGGAAGGGGTTGAGCCTAAGAAGCGAGCAGCAGAGCGGACACAGACAGGTTCGCACAGATGCGCGGCGGCCATCATGAATGCCTGTAAAATATGTATTCTCGTGTGGCTCGCTTGGTGAGACGGGAGTGCGAGTGAGATGGGGAGAATGAGAGAAAGACGAGGAAAGAAATAGTTTTGGACGAGCAGTGGGACGAGCCGAGAAGAAGAAGAAGAAGAAGAAGAAGATGATGGTGGAGGAGGAGACAAGAAGGGGCAAGGGGAATTCGATGAAGGGAGAAAGAGGAAGGGGGAAGGCTAGAGTAGGGTAGGGTAGAGTAGATGAAAAAGAGGAACAGAAAGAAGAGCAGCAGTATGCATCCGCAGTTTCATTTCACGGTGAGATAGAGGGAAAAAGAATAGTGAGAGAAAGAAAAGTAGGTATACTGCTCTCATGCGTTTTTTTTCTTTCTTTTTCTTTCTCCTATCTGCTCTCTATTTCAACATATGTATATGTATATATATATAAGTAAGAGTAAATAGATGTGTGTCCTGCGATACTTGTACTTACTCCAGTGCCGCAAGGGACACCCTTTACATGGAATAGAAACAGCCGGCCACGTTGTAATGTCCACGTGCATTGCTTTCCTCGTATGCTTCAGGAAAATACGGTCGTGCTTATTCTCGGATGCATGAAACACCGTGAAATTCTGGTATAGTTTAGATGCGAAAGAGAGAAAGAGAAAGAAATAGGAAGACTTCGTGGGTGACGACTAGAAATAAGAGCCAAAGGAAGGTGCGATTAAAATAAGCGCGGGTAAACGAGTACGTACGAACGTAGCAATGTTTTTGACGATTGAAGTACAACCTGGTGATGCGAGAATAGGATCCATCTTTATATAATCAACCATGTTTATTCTTTTTGTCAGATCTCACGTCACGAATTATATGACTGGTTGTTAAAAGTAACCTAAATCTATATCTGTAGGGCTAAAAACGTATATTAACATTTTTTTTTCTCTATATTTTTATTTTAAAAAAGAGAAAAGAAAAAGGTTCTTCCATACGATTCCGATAGGATGGACAAATCCGGACGAAAACCATACATCGTTCTACTTCGAGATCATATTTTAACGACAGAAAACAGACACGTCGAGTGAGAGTCTTGAAAGTGCATAAAAGAAAAAACGAGAATACGCTTGAGTGGTACTATCTCTAAAACTTTCAGCCTTGACAGGTCACATATTGGAAGATAACAAAACCGACCATTGTCTATTTTCACCTCTTACACATATTTTTTTATGACTAACAATAGACGCATTCTTTTCCTTATATTATTTATTATCAAAAACGTAAGTTTAACTATAAAAAAACTAGAATATTTTGAACCACCGACGAAAGAGAAGAACACAAAGAAGAATAAGAAACTAAATGCAACTCTTTTCGAATAAAGTTCTTATTTAAAAAAAAAAATAAAAAAAGAACAAGTTTACAGTATTTACGTATTTACTTAGAAGTATATATATACTTATGCTTTGGGCTTTAAAGATTGGTGGTTGGTCGTCGTTGGTATCGGTAAGAAAATGAAAGGTGCTTTTTCGATATTTCCACCTAACAGCCATTTATATATCATTGCGTAGCGATCATTGGCCTCAAGGAGAAACGTTCTCGATGTTCAAGAGTGCAGTCTGGAATAACATTGAAGCAAAACAAAAGCGCTCTCTTGGATCGACTATGCGAAACGATTTCAATGTCTTCGGTAAAAAGAGAGAGAGAGAGAGAGAAAGAAAGAAAGGATCAAGGAAGAAAGGAAAGGAAACGAAAGGAAAAAAGAAAAAGAAAAAAGCTTCTCTTCGTTCTTCGAAGTTCATCGAATGTCGACCACCCACGGTGAGAATTGCTAGTCGCGTTCTCTTAATTAATGACTTTTTACGACATCTCCTTCTTCTTAAGCCTCTTAACGATCGTCGTTACCTTTACGGAAAAGTTTTACATATGGGGTACGTATATCTATGCATGCAAAAAGATAAAGAAATTAAATAAAAGCTACAAAGTCAGATAGATGTAAGATAAAAGTAAAGCAAATAGGGAATCTACCGACTTATTTGCCAGCAGCAAATACGCTTAACGTTAAACTTCTTCTTGATACCAATTATATTCGATTTCTTTCGTCGAGCAAATACTTAGGGCAATTTAGAGATGAAGTTAGGTAGGGAATGCGTATCCGACGATAACTATTCTCGAGTATAGACGATTATTTTCTCTACTTCTTCTTTTTTTGTTGTTGGAAAAGAAGCAAGTATGGTTGGAATCTCGAAAATGATATTACACGCTTTTTGATATAAATATAAATATAAAAGAATGAGAGAGGAGTACGTAGACGTGATTATGTTGTCAGAGAATCTGAATTACGTATGTCTAATCTCTCTCTTCTTTTTCTTTTTATTTTTCTCAAGCAAGTACAAGTATTGAAGCTCTGGAATAACTTGAAGGTAGTAAAATAACAAGGGCGGATTTAAGCATCGAACTGATAACGAATTTAAGAAGGGAAGCCGGATCGAAACCGGGGTGCGTAACATTTACCACCACTTTTCCAGCCCTTTCCACCTACACCACCACCTTCACAACTACTACTACTACTACCACAACCATTATTTCTTTCTTTTCCAATTCTGACCCAGGTAACACGTTCTACGAGTTTACAGCATCAGGTAATGCCGGCGGCCTCGCCGCAGTAATATTTATGGTTCACCACAAGATTATAATATCTTATTTCGCGTGACGTGCTCCAGCGTATCCGGTTCTCTCTCTTTCTCTCTTTTTTATTCCCTCTATTTTTCTTGCTATGTTCTCGTGCGTGGGCATAGAGCTACGAAATGATTCAAATTTACTCTACATTTTATATTGAACGTCATCCTCGTTGCTAGAACGCACGTATGTTGGAGACATCATTCGGATGTATAGATTCGTAGCTCTTGGTGTACCTTCCTTATTATTCGTCCTTCGAAAGGTTAATGCTCGTATAGTATAAAGAAAAAAGTACAAAAGAAATATAAAGAAAGAGTCTTAGATCTAAAGGAATATTGAAGAAAGAGAGTGAGAGAGAGAGAGAGAAAGAGAAAAAGAAAAAATTCAAAGAGGAGAGTACCAGACAAGGATCCAGCAACAGCAGCACTCTGGTCTCCTTCGCAAAGCTCTTCTGGATAGTCGTGCATACCTAAGGATAACCGTGGAAACGAGCTCTCTTGGATTAGGCTGTTATTTACGAGCAACGTGAATCACGGGGACGCTAAGATAGAGCTAATGCTCTACTCGCGGACCACCGTATATGCGATATTGTATGCATAATGTATGTCTAATATCCATGAGGTTAGATACTTGCTACCCGAGATCGCAATCATTCACTTCTCTCGATTAATATTATTTTTATTATATAAACTCTTATCTTTAAAGAACATCAAAGATAATATAATAGTTCTGCCTTTATAACTAATTTCTCGTTACTAATTACTCGAACTAATAACTCGGTTAATTTTTTTATACTTATTCTAAATGTTTCTTATATATTTCCTTCTTCTTCTTTTCTATTAATATTATCAACGTTTAAATTATACTGAAATAATATACGTATATACAAGCATGTTAATGTGTCACACGTAATTAAGAAACGTGTATCTCTGTCATTACGTATATGTATTTCTTCGAGAGGTATTTCACATTCCATAAAAACAGAAAAAAATATTCTCAGCTATCGTTCACTGGGTATCTTAATGTTATTTATTATTACGTAACTATAACAAAGAATAGAAATATCGTAATAATAAAAAAGCAGGACCGTTTTTTTCCTGTCATTTGCACACAATCAAGCCGATATGCATAAACATAAGGAAAAGGAAATATACAAATTGGAATACTTATTACCTTGTATTACTTCTACTCTTATATCTCTAATTGTAAGAAAAATAATATATTGTTATAATTTTTAAGCAAGAAAATATTTAGAAAAATATTAAAGGAAGATATTTTTTCTTTTCTTATATTTACATCTAACGTAGGGACAAAAACTTACATCAGGGTGGGTTTACTTTAGTTTTATTCCGAGTGACGATCAGCTGTCCTTTAATACGAAAAGCTAGCATACACCGTGCGGCTTCGGTATAGCATTTCCTCGTTTCTACTCATCATATATCCCTTTTTGTCGTTTCCCCCCTTGCATCCTCATCGAAAGAGTACACGTGGTACGCTTCGCACGCTCTTCCACTTATAGCATTTCTCTATTTCTCTCTCTCTCTCTCTTTCTATATATATATATATACATATATCCAATAAAACTCCCTCGTGTTACGAGTAGTGGGGAATGTCTACTATACCCTGGACTACACTCGGTTTCATGGGATGGTCACGGGGAATGGTCCATCCCCCGACACCTATACCCTCGTCTTTATTTCCACCGGCTCTCTATGACTTCCTCCACATCGAAACACTCTTCCTTCCCTTCCCTCTTCTCCCTTTCTTCCTTCCTTCCTTCTCTTTCGTATATCTCCTGGTTTCCCAGCCACGACAATATAGATAGTAATGCATGCTCGAAGTCCTGATTATCGTTGAATATCGCTACATGAAAAGTCCGCTTTCGAACTTTGAACACTCTTAATGAATATTATTGTTCTCTCATCTACCTATCTCTTTCTCTCTCTCTCTCATTCTCTCTTTTATTTTTCGTAACAGCAAGAGTAAGATACGTATTTACGTGCGTACCTACGCACAGATACGAGGAGAACGATGTAGGAATTACGATAAGGGTCTCTTCCAGTATGTACTTTAAAATATATTGTAAGTTGTACACTATAGAGAAAGGGACCTCAGGAAACGTCGAGAAAACTTGTATCTTGCTAATGGATATTATCGCTTATTCTCTCTTTCTCTTTCTCTTTTAGAAATCTTCATGGTTCGGAAAGACAAAAGAGAAAAGGGTACTTTCCTGAAATGTCGCATAAACGTTAGCGGTGGTTGGTCGTGAAGTGTCGACGAATAGAATCGCACCTACTCGGGAGAATAGTAATTTTTTTTTTGTCTAATAATTTCTGTCGTCATCCTTTCTCATTTTATTTTTATATACGTTGTTACAAGGATCCTTGATGTTATCTAAAAAGAGGCCGATCATCGGTTAAGGAGTTGCTACATATTCACAGCTTTTTGAACGATTGTAAAAAAAAGAATAAAAGGAAGAGAGAGAGAGAGAAACATATAAGATTACCGAGATGAAATCTTGTTAGAAGAAAAGAAAAAAGGGGGAAAAGAAGAAAGAAAGTGAGTAGTTTCGAATTGTCCATAAGAAAAGGAGCTATGATAAAGTTCTTAAAATACTAGTAGGTTAGCCACATTCGAGAAGACCGACCGACGATAGTGGAATAGCCGATGTTAATTTAAATTTTTATCCGTTACTTAATTACGGACTTCTGATAGCACAGAAAATCGAAAGAAATAAAAAACAAAACAAAAAATAGATAAAAATAAGCTAAGTTATATTCCATCTAGTCTTTTTCTTTCTTATTTTGTTCTTCGCTCTTTCCTTTTTCATCCGTCCATAAAAAAGAGGTCTCTCGTTCTTTCCCTAACAATTTTCTTTCAAGCCTTTCTTCGTTACGAGTTAGTACGATTTCAAAGTAAGTTTCTCTCCATCTAGAGACATGCTAATAATCTTCCACATCTTGCTGGACTTCTTAATCTGCATGTTTAATTTCAGTTTTCGATTAATGCAAGAAACGAGGGTAATAACTTTTTCTTTTCTTTTATTTTTTGTTTTTTTTTTTGTTCCTTATCTTGCCCCACGATCTGCAACGGGAAATTATTAAAAAAAAAAAGATTTATATATACGCGTAAGGTAATATCGTTCGTGTTAATTATCCGATATTTGAGGTTTTTCAGTATAATAATGAGATATTAAATATACTATGTAGTTCATTAAATAACACGCTACTCTCTCGTTCTTTCTTTCTCTCTCTCTCTCTCGGTGTTATTTTTAGATAAATTTTTATTCACTCTGAAACATTTTTCTCGTCTTTTATTCTTTCCTTTTTTTTTTTATTTTCTTTTTTTCGTCGCGAGATCATAAGTGATCTAAGTAAGTACCTACTACTACTACGTTTCCTTCGCGTTCTTCCCTCCCCCGCAGTGCTGTCCCACGGGAAGAAAAATTGTATAACTTCATAAATGTACGGCTCGCGGCTTACGCGTGGGAGGCTAAAGGAAATCATATCCGGCGCGATCTCCGAAGACCCCCGTAAAAGAATTCACTCGCTACTTGTGACTCGTAAAAACAATTTTGTTCTGTTAGAAAAAAAACTTCCCCGTCCAAAAAAAAAATAAGGAGGGGTGGAACGCCCGGTCCGCTTAATAAAAAAAAAAGGGGGAAGCCGCGGACCGGTCGTCAACTTCTGATTTTAATTAAAGCAGGAAGGAGAGGATGACTCCAATTGGAACGCAACGCCGGATTCTAATTTCTTTTTGCTTTCTTTCTTTTTTTTTTTTCGTCGAATCGAGGAACGATCGTTAATGCTCGGTCCCTGCTTCTTTTCCCTCCAGTATATACGTTCTTCGGGTCTTTCTCTTTCTCTTTCATCTTCTCTCGATATCTCTTTTGCTCGCGTTGCTTCTACCGACAGAAATATTCGCGAGAGTAGCTTCGCCTCGTTCGACCATCATGCTTTCAGCCAGCAAGATGATTATTAGGTACCGTAATGCGTATTTTCTTAAATGATCCTACTGATTTTTTTCTAAAATCTTCGATCGAATATTTAATGTTAAGAGTGTATTTTGAAATTGGCAAAATTGGTATCTGTATCACGATTACTATGAACTACAGAGTAAAGATTGATTAAATAAATAAATTAACTTTTTATCTAGATCGATTTTCTACCTAGTAGTATTTTAATCAATTTCAATCTATTTTTTCTCTCTCACGATTATTCTAAGATCTTAGAAAATCGTTTTTTTTTTACGTTGACTTCAACAATAGGACATATTTCGATATTAATTATCAACGGATAAACCATAAATCGAATATATTCATAAACCTAATAGCGGAGCCAGGAGCTATTTTTGAATATCGTATGGCGAGAAAAGGCCAACTCGTCGGCACGTTTTAAATCCGGAGTAAGTAGGTACATCATATTCTCGGGACCACGGCGAGAAGATATAAATGATCGTTGTAAACCATCTAGATCGTTAAACTTTAGACGATAGTCATTTATTTATAACACACTTTCTATACTTAGGATCACTACCGTAACTCATAATATAATCTCATAAACGTAACATTGTCCGGCACCCAATCTTATTTCTTTTCTCATGAATATCGATCAACACCGTACTGTGAGTCACGAATAAGAGATAAAAGAAATAAAAGATATACGAACCTAGTGCGCACGCAGGACTACTTTCCGATGTCCTTTTTGCTCATTCATTTTGGCCGCCCACAAGCTACCATAGGCGAGGATTATATTTTCCCTCTCTCTGCGAGTCAACCAAATCGGCCATTCTCGTTCAGGAATCTCTGCTATCTCTGTCTCCTCTCTCTCTCTCTCTCTGCGAAACTCTCCGATGCCGATTTGCATATTTGGGTAGGTTAAATCTAAAAACGACGCTGGGTATAGCCGACCGCCAAGATTGGGTAGACGCTAAATGAGTCCACTGCAATCTCGTTGCTCCGGAGAATCCGCGATCGGCGGGCGTATGGCAGTACCATAAAGATTGAACAATGTTACATGGACTTGCCCGAAAGCCGATAAAATCGTTGAATTTTCTTACGCACCGCCGTTCCAATCAACGAGCTTGTCAGTCCTAAGATCCAACATGATACCACTTATCGACCCTTTGTGTCTCGTTAACTATAGGATTATTGATTTATAGCTAATGATAAGTGATTTGATCTGTCTACATTTTTCTCATTATTTCAGACATTTTGAAATAATTATCCGAACCCATAAACACGTACAAATGCGAATTATATTGTTTAAATTAAACAAGAAAATTGTCTAAAAACACGCGAGTTTGTTATCGAATAATTTATTGTTACCAAAAAGCCTCTTAATTGGGCAAACTTATGAATGAAACTTGTAAACTCTTAAAATAATTATATCCTATAATGTTGGAATTTTTATTTAGATAAAAATTATTATATTAACCGGAAGAGAAAAATATTCATATTAAATAATTATTATAACTATATACACCAAACTATAGTTCCAGTTCATATCTATATGAATTATGGCTAATTTTAAATATAATATTAATTAAATAAAAAATATATATTTATGATTTTTAGATTAAAATCATCGAATTGAATTGACTTTATTTTAGATCTTCGTTGATTGATAAATTTATGTAAAACTCGGGATAATTATTTCTCGTTATTTGTTGTTGTAGAAGAATGGAAAGATTGTTTAATTCGTTTCACGTACTATAATGGATTGCGATCGATATATCGGTGATCGAAAATAAAGAGAAGAATTGAAAAGATCTCGACATAGTACGTAGTAAAAGTATATACGTGTATGTAAAAGCTATGCTCGGTATTCACAGTCCTTTTTCTCACAAAATGTCCCCATTTTCACAATCCGTGTATCACGACGAAAGCTTTATGGATTTTTACCAATTCAATCTCTTGTCGCGAGTTGGCTCGAACTGGCTAAGAGTACCTCCGTTATTGGCAATGCGATAGGAATTTTTACGGCCACTTTGTACCATCTCCCAGTTCCAATCGTCCAGTTTGTATTTGCACTTTGCGATCAGCGTTTCTTTCTTTTTTTTTTTCACGTAAAAAAGGGAGACAAAGAAACAGACGTACATAATCTTGAGAAAAATACAACGTGTATGGGTTTTGATATCGAATCGAATTCTCATTCTGTTTCAAAGTTTTCCCTACGGAATAATTGTTGAAGGTAAAAATGACGACTATTCTAATAAAATCTAGTAACGATAGTTTAATATCGATAAACATGAATAATGTCGAAAGTAATCAGATAAGAACCATTAATAGGAAAATATTTGCACGTTCCAAATAATTTGCATATTATGAACAATATATCAGGTTTTCGTTGAAATAATTGATCTATTTGCATATTTTAATATTTCACGTTCGCTTAAAAGTATTTATTTTTCCGTATCACGCGAGATATGGTTACCTTATATTTTGCTTTCCATATGAAAATCAATGAAAGTGAAATAAATTTAATACGAATAAGGCCCTCCTTCATCCCGTATCTCCCGTCCTGTAGATTCGCATTAAATCGCTTTATCCAACGTGAAATTCTCATAGCTGGAATACTGGAACGGAGTAAACGACCGAGGCTCGTTGCACGATCCGTTTTCTCATCTAGCAAGAATTTCAGCGGCGAGGTGACCGACTATAAATGCCATTCAGAATTTACGACTAAGCTTCCTGACTTTTGACGATCCTTTTTCAACCCCTTGTATCTCACCCTGCTTCCCGCTGCTCGCTCCTTTCTATCTTCTCAAATTCTAGTCTCGTGCTGTGCCTCATTTATTCACTATTTGCAAGATCATAATGAATCGAAGATGTTTTCAATTGCAGAATTCCATATAATGAAATAAAAATCTTAAAACGTGTGAATGCGTATCTTCTATTATTCTGATTCGTTATTTTTCGTTTCCATCCACGAGGACCATTAAAGTCATTTTTGAGATAAAATATGAGCAAGGTTTTTTTCTTTCTATAAAAAAAAAGAAATACCTGAACTCGTTTCTCGTATGGCTACTTATTACAGAAAATTATACTCGAATATAATTTAAATGAAATTCAATGCAGCTTTTCCTATACCATGGAGCTCATAAAAAAGGAAGCATAATTTATCTAAATTTTTTATTTTTTTATAAAATAAAATTATAAAAATTCTCTTTCGTTTATTCTGTTATTATTTTTTTCTTAGTAAAATATTTCTTATTGGTTCTTGAAACATCAAAAATATTGTAAAAGAAAGTGCTGAAACTCTGTTCTAGTGCGTAACACAATAAAAAAGAAAACACTGAATATAAAACTAATACGAATCTCGTTAAAAGAACGTGAAGAATGTCGAATTAAAAGTTTGGACTTAATGACAAAGTGTTCATTTCCCAATGTATCGTCCGTCTTGCAACGTTTAAACGATTACGAGAACGTCTGGTGGCTACAGCTGCTGACGAAAGTTTCTCATTTCGTCGAGATTTCGTCAAGATTCGCAATAAAAAGTATTCGTTATAACTTGGAGAAACATATGTCATGGTATCCCAAATTAATTCGATAGCGATTAAAATAATATATTACTAAAACTTTTCGATCGTATCGTATAAAGAATTTATAAATAATTTAAATATCAAGAGAGATAAATTTTGGCAAAAACAAATTTATATATTTTCACAATATCATTTAGAAAGTTTATTTTTATTTCGTTAAATGGTATTATATACGCGTATATTTGTATATTCAAGGTTTTGTTTTTTTTTTTATTGTAATCATAAAAAATAAAAGTATTTTAATTATTCGAAATGTTGATAGAAGTGATATAGAAGAAAAAAAATTAGGGGAAATGGAAGGTGGACAAAAAAAAATTACTAGAAGGAGTGAAATAGAAGAATAGCGAGCCCTCGAGAAAGTTTCAAACTAAACGAGTTCAGTTTCTGTTACATACACATGTATATAAGTATTTCTATGTATTTATACATATATATATACCCTGATATATACGCACGTATATACGTATAGTCAGTTGTGTGAATCCAAGCGTAGGATCCTAAGGTAGAATCCCGCCGACGGGATTCTCCATTTTCCATTCTCGGCGTGGCGATAGCAAAAGTTGAAAATCGTCGGCCATTGCAAGCACCCTGCGCGCTTTTAACCAGGCTCCGACCTTCCTCCTATTCACGCTAAGGTGCTACGCGAACAACGAAACTACCAGCCTGTACAGGGTGTTTCATTTAATACCATTTCATTTGCATATACGAAAGCAAAAAAAAAAAATATACAATCTAGTCGATATATACTCTCTCTTCTTATATTTTTCATTTAAATAAATAAATCATCGCTGATTCGAAAACTTTTCTATAAGAAGACGACCGAATCTAGAAATAGTGTTTTTCCCCTTTAAAGAGACAAGACAAATATTATAAGAAAAAGAAAAAGAAAAGAAAAGAAACATTTTTAATCTAATCTCGACGAAGATTCCAATACCCCATTGATTATCTGGCCGTCTCAAACGAACCTAAATAAAACTTGGAATATATTGGATATTGCCTTTACGAAATCAAAGTAGAGAATATATTTTGTAAGAAGGAAGATAATCGTTGTCGAAGAAACGACTTAAACGTTCTCCGAAAGTATATACTACTGGCGTCGGGACAAACCGAGGTATTGGTATTTTTAGAAAGCAAGAAGGTTTACGCCCATAAGACGTGGCTAAGCGTTCGACGTCCCTTAGCCTTCGTCCCGTAAAACTTCAGACGCATTGTCCCAAGATAAAGCTCGGTAGCAGGGCCATTATCGCCATTAAAGTCGATGATTTCATTGGTTGGAATCACCCTGGACAGATATATGCGACTAATATCGTATGACATATGAGTATGATTTTAATAAGAATAAATAGATAATGATACCTACTTGGTAGTAAGTGATTTTTATCTTTTAAACATATTACTCTCTCTCTCTCTCTCTCTCTCTCTCTCTCTGAACAAAAATATTACCAAGAATCGTATCAGACACGCTTCTATTTTCGGATAAAATTTTTAAATCGACAAATAATTGATAATGTTTTTGTATGAAACGATAAATACAAAAAGGAGTTTATCTTTTATTGACCGTGGTAAAGTCGCGAATAACAGATGAAATTGAAACGATTTAATGAAACGAACTGTATATCCTGTATAAACCTAGAAATTGACGAGAGAATATGCGTGTAAGTGTGTATAAAGATTTTCCGTTACTGTGTTCGCGTGTATTCTATGTAAACGAAATGTACGTCGAGTAAAAGGCAAGCAAACTTGGTACGAAGGCACCGACACACGCTTTTATGTATACCGCCTCGGCGTAACCCGGTTCATTTCGCGTCCACTTTATATGCAGACCATCGTCCCTTTCTTCTTCTTTCTTTCTTTCTTTCTTTCTTTCTTTTCTTCCTGCCTACCTTCCTTCCTTCCTTCCTTCCTTCCTTCCTTCTACGTCTCACCCTTTCGTTTACTCGCACCTTCGCTGTATTTCGTATGTTAAAGCTAACGTCAACCGTTCCTTTTCTTCCTCAGTATTTTTCTTTTCTCTTTTTATTTCTCTCTCTCTCTCTTTCTTTCTTTCTTTCTTTCTTCATATTTCCTCCACTCTCTTCCTGCTGCTAGTTTACCCAGACTCCTTCGGGAGCAGGACTCCCTTTGTTTAATCTTGCGTTTGCTCTTCCAACAAGATCTTTAAGAGACTTATTTCTCTCTCTTTCTCTTTCTATATATATATATCTATTCATTTATCTATCCGTCTATCTTTATTTCTTTCATCTTCTTCTTTCTCCTTCCTTTCTCTTTTTTCCCCAATCCAACTCCACTTCCTTTTACGAGCACCCACTCTCATCTTTTTAACTCGCCATCTTGTTACTACTTTTCTCTATTTTCTACAATTTCTTTCTTTCCTTCCTTTTTTTTTCTCTTGGAAGAATTTTCGATGCTCGTTGGGGTTGAGTAGTAGAGAAAAAAAAATGTTACTGAATAGAAGGTTTTTTTTTCTTTTTTTTTTTCTTCTCTCTTTCTCTCTCTCTCTTTCTCGAACGATTTGAAGCATTTGTCTCTGTCGTTTCAACGGGGAATGAGGCATTTCGTGATATTTATGAGTCTTTAAAAGCTCATAAAAGACGCTTTGTCGTTTAGATGATTTCGAAAACGAGAGTTGAATGTTGCATAATAAGTGCCTTTCGATGTAACGAGCTAATACCACTTCGTAAAACGAACGAATCCGAGTTTATAAGCCAACGATTCGACGTCTTCCTTTTCTCACGAGAGATTATTTGCCCGTTTCATACACATATTTAATGCGTTCGAGCAATTACAACTCTTAAAGTTTGTTTCGCGTTTCTCTACAGTCGGGACTGACTAACATGTACTTTTTTTTTTAACTTTTCTTTCTCTTTCCCTTATATTGGAATACGACGATCCGGCTTTTCATTCGGACCGTTAAGATCATTTTCGTCAAATAAATCTTTTGATTTTAATGGGAAGGGAAGATACTAGTTATTTTTTCAAATTAAAACGATTATTCATAAAAAAAAATATACATATTATTTATATAATACTTTTAAATTGAAAGTTACTTTACAACTCGACCTAATAACATTCAAATTATTCCATCCCATCAAAGTATTCAAGGTAACGAAAGAGCAGACTCTTTGGCAAAATTAGCAACTGATAAGACACTCGACAACATAATCCCTCCTTTATCTCTTTCTGATTTTAAAAAACATTTGGGCAAAACAATAAGAGAAGTCTGGAACAACAAATGGAAGTCGCTTAACACCAAATTACATATGTTTAGATCTAGTATACATCAATTAGTTCCGAGATTAACTACTAATCGTAAAGACCAATGCGTTATAACTAGATTAAGAATAGGTCATACAAATTTAACACATTGCCACCTTTTTACTAAAAATGAATGTAATATCTGCCAATGGTGCTCAGGTACACTCTCTGTTACCCATATCCTCTTTGATTGCCCCCGAACCCTCCTAATAAGAACAAAATTCAATATTCCTCATAAAACCGAAAAAACCTTGAATGATCTAAAAAACTGTATAAATACAATCAAATATCTAAAACACATAAAAATTCATTCTCTGTTGTAAATATTCGCTTCTCTCCTTTTTTGGTTTTTCTTTAAGTAATTGTAAAACTTTATTGTAACTAAACAAAGAATTCAAATTAATGATGTAACCTCTCGAAGTCGCTAAAGACCTTGTTGTTATACAGTGACTATAAATAAAATATATAAAAAAAAAAAACATTCAAATTAGTTCCTATAGTCATCTAACGTTTATAAACGCATTTTCGAAGGAAATGAACAACGAGAAGAATATAAGATAAAAGGTAATTGATCTCCATAAGACTAATGAATTTTCCTCGTTGAATTCCCATATTCTCGGACAAACTTCCCATCTATCTTTGCATCTTCCGTCAAACTTGTTAGATCTACTCGATGAGGCAAGTTGGTGATGAAGGAGAAGGAGGGGATTGGGGGGTAAGAGAGGAGAGAAGATTGAAGGAGGAGAGGGAGGACTCTTCTTCTTTTTCTTCTTGTTTTGCAAGAAAATCAACATGCCGCATACCGGCAGTTTCAAGGCACATCCACCTCCTTTCGTATTTACTATCCCGCACCTCCTTCTTACCGACTATATACGCTCGAGTTTCTTAATGTAATTTTCCTTTTTTGCCTCCATTCGTTTTACGAGCTAAACTTTTCCCTCCCTTCCACCGAACCCCTCTTTCTAGAGATACCTTTACGCGTCTTGAGTGTCCTCCCTCCTCTTTCTGTCACTCTCTTTCTCCTTTTTCTTTAGCTAACCCCCCACCAGTTGTCGTCAAGCCATCCACCTTCGCCTTCCTTTTCCCTTCTTCCTTTCCCTTCTCTTCTACCGCTTGTAAGAAAGATAAAGATAGAAAGAAAGAAAGAAGGAGAGAGAGAGAGAGAGAGGCCATTTACACGAGTCCGCGACTCCACCACGTTGCACCTCCTCGATTTTCCTTTTACGTTTCTCGATGAGCCATCCACCTTTATCGTCGTCTAATATTAAACAATGTTTTTTTTCTTTTCCTTAATTTTTTATACTCCTTTCTCATTTAGATTTACTTGGAAGTAGGTATTTGATACAAATTTGTCCGTATAGGTTTTTAAAGTAAATGAATAAGAGTGGATAAACAATCGTTTTTAAATCTTTATTTTTTATTGTCATTATTTCTCTTTTTTAAATTGTTGGATTTTATCTGAAAGGACGAAAAAGTAGCAAACTGGTTTCTATATTTATCGATTTTATTCGATGTGAGGTTTACGAGCGGGAGTTCACTATAAATACCGTATTAATGCGAGCTTCATTAGATGACGTCATTTAACGATGTATACATTGCTATTTCAGCGATGCCGCAAAAGCTGAGAGAGAAAGAGAGAGAGAGAGAGAGAGAGAGAGAGAGACGATGACGATGACGATCATCCCGCACTTTCGTATTCTTGCGAGCACAACGTGCCAACGAAAGGTGTACCATAAATAAATTCCTCTTATGCACTTATCTTAGAGTTTCGATCTTTCACGAGCTTATTTTCGATGATCGAAGTTGTTCTCGCATTGTGAGATTCTTTTTTTCTCTGTAACTCGTAATATCGTTTATTAATACATATCTTATAAAAGATTAGGACAAAATTTGAATGATTTTCAAATCTAATTTAAAAATTCATACTACATCCGAGGATTACCTAAATTCTTTTTTCTTTTATTTTTAAGATTATTTTTCTCTCTCTCTCTCTCTTAAAAAAATTTAACACCGGTACTATAGATAATTAATGGCCAGTCATTGATAAAATATTACATCTTATGCAAGAGAAATAAAACCTCCAAATATATTCCTTTTTCTTGTTTTCTTTTTTTTTTTTTTTTGAGTTTCTATTAAACGTCGACTCAGAATGCGTGTATAAAATATCGTCGACAAAAAATATCTACGTAATATTATACATATTAATAGTACTTGAGAAAGAAAGGAAGAAAAAATAAAAATTTAAGGAAGACTCTTAATATTTCAACCAACTATTTAAAACTTGACAGCAATCCTAAGCTATTTAATCCACCTTATTCTATTTCTTGTTTGTTCGTTTCTTTCTTTTTATTTATTTAAAAAAAAAAAAAAAGAAAGGAACAAATTTAAAATCGTAAAAAAAAAAAATATCGGTCCAAGGTTGTGCGTCATGAAAATCGTCGTCGTCGTCGTACATTTAACTTCGAAATAGCGTCGTATAGTCGTCTAAGAAGGATTTTCGCCGTATTTCGAAGATATCTTTCTTCGAGCTTATCTTTGGCTCGGCGCCTCTCTTAGAAGGGACGAACAAACGTTAAGAGGCTCTCGTGTACGAAGATAGCAAGACTCGATTTTCCTCTAGCCCCGTAAATGTTCTCCCCGTTCATTTCTTCGCGAAGAAATCCGAGAACCGAGAGGTTCGATTAGAAAAACAAAATAACGTTCTCTCTTCCATAAAATCTTCAACCTTACGTAGGATATACGAATTATAACAATATTGTTATGGGGAAGAATCGTTAATGGGATCGAACAAACGTCTTTGCAAAATATTTTACTTCTATTGGTATCTATTTATTACATACAAAATTTCGTTACATTTTACTACACATTTTTACTGCTATCTAGATATCGTTCATATGAATCATTTTCTATAGTTTCGTTCGTTACCATATTAGAAATTAAACGATGAGTATCAGATTACTGGTTATATACACACCACAAAAGGATATTATTATATGATCAAAGTAAAATGATCAAATTCTTGATTAGTATATAACAAGAACGGAAAACAAAGGGAAAACTAGTGCATCAAAGTATCACGTAATGAGCTTCCAAAAATCAAAATAGCAATTATGATAGCCAACCTCTAAAATGAAGATGAAGAATATAACAAGACATTAATTATACACGATGCGTGTATGATATTAATTTGTTCTATAAGTATTACCTTACTTCTACTCTTATCAAAACGATTCTAAACGGATAAAAGGTTCGAGCAGGGAGATTCTTGTTGCCGTGAAGACGCATAAGAGAAGAATGCTCGTCGGTAAGAGAGGCACGAACGTACGAAGAAGGGATTTTCGTGCCGAGGGGGGACTATTTTCCTCTCCCTTTTATATCTTGGTAATTCGAGGAGAGACAAATGATCGAGTTAAGCGCACCTAAAGTAAAGTGAGGGGTTGTTTCATGGTATAGAACTTTTCGTTCGTATTTGCTTTACTCTTGCTAGAAATCTTAGATAAGAGACGTAATCTTTATTATCGCGCGAATATACAACATTCGTGCCACGATTCAACAGGAGGTGGTAGGGTGGAGAGAGAGGGGTTTGGATGATGGAGGTTAGATACAGAAACGGCATCGGCGGTGTCTGCATGGTCAACGGGGAACACGCCCCTTGTCGGATGCGTTAATTGTTCAAATGTTATTTATGATTCCGAGAGCCCCAACACGCTCGGCTGGCTCGCACGTTGCTCGAATGGAAATGCGGTTAACTCATACACAGCATGCCGAATAGACTTTATGACCTTTCCCCTTCTTGTTATCCCCCTCTCTCCCCAAAGTCTCTTTCCAATTTCTTGGTGAATCCCTCGAATCCGGAATTTTTATCTACCAAAAGAAAATTCTCCCTCTACCCCAATTTTCTGCTTTTTCGATCTTCTCGATAAGCATACGTATTTTCTTTGAAAATAAAAAACACAAAAAAAAAATAAAAAGGGGTGAATAAATGATCCAACCAGTGATCTGGAATTATAGAAAATATTCAAACTGTTTATTGTTGAAATTCGTAAAATGTAATCGTCCCAATTGGTAAGTAGTTTCACTGTTAGGAAGTGTTTACATTTTGAAAAATAGAATTTTGTAAAATGATTTAATAGACGACGAGTAGTAGTAAATTTGTAGGAAAGCGATAACATTCTTGTGAAGCAATGGACTATGGTACACGATGCTATAGGTTAACTTTAAAGTAAGAAATGTCAGGAATAATAGGGAACATAGTATATCAATGACGGAGACTAGAGAAATTCCAAACGTCTTGAACTAATTGGTGAACCATTCTTTACGGTGACGGGCGTGGTAGAACTTAGCGAGCTCGCACGTTTCTAGAATGGAAATGCGGTTAACCTAAGCCGAGACGCCAAACACGCTTTATTACGTTCCCATGTGAAATTATGCTCCGTTTCACGATTCTGAAACAATTGCTACTCCAGTTGTTGCGAGCACCCTTTATTATCGTTCTTCGGAGCTTGCTGGAAAGTTCCACGATAGCTCGGCCGTTCTATAGTGTGTTCATTTTGAAAGATAAAGGGCGAGAATGGTAAACACCATTTTTAATAGCTTATTTAACGTTGAAAATATATCATTATATACACCCATTTAGGGTATATAATACTTATTATACAATATAATGTTTTACGTATAAGGAATAGAAAATTCTATATTTCCTTTCCATCTTTTTACCTTTCTATTTCTTTACAGCAATTCATAGAACAACTTGTACTTCTATACAATAGACTTTGTCCTTTTTCTTTTTAAATAAATCTATCTTTCAGTATTTTCTTATTCATTCTATATCCTATTACCTTTACTTTTAAAGTTGTGTTTCGTTTTGTAATGGAATCGATTGAAAGGATAGAGTGAATAGTTAATAAAATCTAAATCACAAGACGTAGGACTATCGAAGAACAGTCTCCTCTTTTTTTTCTCTTTCCTTGGACGAGTCAGTAACGTAATAGCTAGGAATAAATCCTTTCGTGGAAAGTCGTTTTAAGTCTTCGTACAATTTCTTTTACGACGGCCTAACTTCTATTAGGAGCGGCCGTAATGCTAATGGCTACTTATAATACGTATTGTACAAACACTTAACCATCATTATCCTTTTACCATGCGCCATTACCGACGTTCAGTGCAATTTATCCGTGTAGCAAGCTCCTCTGAAGCTACCGGACCGTGACTCTCATCCGTCGACGGAATTCTTGTGGAAGCTTGCTCCACGATTGGCGGAGGTCCTTTGATCTGAAAATTCCTCGCGACGAATCGCGTAAAATTCTTTCAATCTTCAAAGAAAATTCAGTTCGATCAGTTTATCCTTTTCTCTCTCTCTCTCTCTACATTTTACTTGAAATTTCTTCTATCTTTCTCGCAAGGATAACGAAAATTTTGTTCGGAATATTCCAACGATATTTCTTTGGAAATACAGGAAAATCTTTTTCTCCAAGTAACGAATGCAGACCCTCTTAAAAAAAGAGCTGCGTGCAGCTGATCGTCGTTGGGATATCAAACCGGTGTTTCTTTTTCATCTAATAAATAAATCATAAAGTACCTGCGTGTGTATGCGCGTGTGTGTACGATGAAACGTAACTCTTAATTAACAAGGAGATTAATCGTTAAATAATCGTAAATAATTAACGACTTGTACCTTAGGTAAATGGAGCAATGATTTTTTTTTCACTAAAGAATTTGATTTATATATATATATATATATATATATACGCATAGTATACCAACCATAACGTAATCTTACGGGACATTACATTTTTCGCTTATTTAACGCCGAAGTAATATTATAGACACTTCGTTAGACGAACTATACTCTTATCTCTTTTATGTTAGTTTAGTATACAAAAAGAAAATAAAACGAAGCAAGCGTGTGTTCCTCGAAATCGCATGTGAATGAGTCGTTAATAAAGCACTCTGCCTCATAAGATTCTTATCTTCGACCATTATCCATCGCACTTACCGACACACTTCGGAAGAGAATTTAGAGAAGAGATAGGGGCTGGTGGTAGTTTGTTCTTTTCGATAATTAAGAAACAATATGGAATATTTTCGTGTTTTTCGGTATTTAATTATAACCCGATATGTACGAGCTGGTCTTGGAATATTAAATATACTGTATGTAAATACATAGAACTATAATATGCAAATATAAATGTACATACATGGTCCGTATAAACGATATTATTATGAAATATTTACAAGAGGTACATTCCCCTTTGTAGAATACATTCCCTTTCCTGTATAACTGCGATATGATCGTCAAGTTGTGTGTCATAAGGGCCACCGGTGGCCTACGAGTCGAACTTTTCGTTAAGATCGTATTGCTTATTTTAGATTAAATGAAACATGAACATAAAATGTTTCATAATATCGTCAGTTGATGCATAATTATCGCTTATAATGTTATTTACATATCGTAGTACATCGATGGGCTCGGTAATGACGCGAATTGTATAGAAAGTCATGGGAAAATAAGCCTGGTATTAAACGTGTTAATTGAATTCTTTAACCAACATGTTTCTGGCTTGTGAAAAGTAAAACAACACAAAATCCGAACAGTCTTATCAGCAATTTTACATACACAGAAAGAGAGAGAGAGATTCGTATTTTACAATTCTCGATACATTATGATAACTTATCTTCCTTTCGAAAATGTAACCATAAATTGTAGTACATACGTGGAAATGCATTTTGCATGTTTCGTAAGTGGAATTATACCAAATGACACACTTTAATCTATTAATGACTCGACGAAACTCGTCTCCTACTTTGTAAACATTACAATTATTCAATCGTCGATTTCACTTATCTTTCTTCGGTCAATCATTTTATTCGTCGAATCATCTTAAATTATCAACGGTCTCGTACAAAATAATATTTATTTAATAAAATATGTAAAAACTTATAGAATTGAAAAGTCACGTTGAGTTTCTTTTAAAGATTTGCGCATCACTTGCAGATTCGTAATAACGCAATGAATATTTTTATATCAAGCGTGAAAATATTTATAAATTTATTCATAACGTCGTTTAGTGTTAGTCGAGGTTAATGAAGATCATCTTATATATGGTGTAAAAAAAATTTACATAAGGATATTTATCAAGACAAAGTAAGAAAACCCAAAGCTATTGGCACGGTTCGCGTATTTTCGTTTCTCTTACGTATTTCGCCAGGGACTTGGAACAAATGAGAGAAAAAGAAAAAAAGAGACAAAGAGAGAGAGAGAGAGAGAGAGAGAGAGAAAAGTATACACCCACTTGATTCTCGCTAGACCCGGATGTTGCGATTCTCGAATTTCATTCTATCTTCCTCTTTCCTTTCCCCTTTTCTCTCCTCTTTCTCTCTAAAACACGCACACATACACGTATACTGGCTTAGCTAGACCCCGTTTGTTGCTCGAAAACGTTTTGGCGAAATTGCTGTCGGCGGCCAAAGAGAACCTTCCACCTTGATGCTTCTATATACCGGAATCCGCTCTGTAACTAGGATTTCAGATCCGTAAGCACGTCTCTCATTCTCCCTTTTCTCTCTTCACGAAAGTTTGCCTCGATACACGTAATCCCATCGTGAACTCTTTCGTTTCGATAAGATTTTTTAGTCACGATAAGAGACACCATTTCCGGTGACTTCTCAGACGTTCGATCTTCTTTTCTCCGGCGGTTAAAAAGAATTTTCAAATAAAGCGTATTATATCATTTCTGTACAACGTTCTTCTCGCAGATATCGTAGGTTAATTATTTTTCTTTTCTATGAAATATAAATAATAAACGATTATTTATTCGTATTAATTTACCCGACATATACTTACACGAGTATATTATCGTACAAAAATAAATATAACAAGGATAATAAAGTTAATCGATCGTATCTTTGATTAAGTAGAATTAAGTGTTTTAATAAAAATATAAAACATGAAAGAAAAAACGATATGCTCGTTAATGTGACTTTAAATAATTCTTCGTATTTGTTTAGTAAAAATATGATACTTTTATGTTATTACTTTACACTCGATAGAACATAGAAAATAAATAATTATAAAATAAGGAAATAGAGAATAGGCAAGTAAATGTATCTTCAAACGTTTATCCGTTATCCGTGAATTTCATGATTTTGTTTCTATTCGACGAACGACGCGTCGTTGAAACGACTCGTAGATCTCTTCGAATTGGAAGCTTAGTTGGATAGCATTCGCGCGCATACGAAAGCAATTTCAAGAAGCAATGAAATTCTGAAGTAGAGTAGAATGCATTCAATGACTTTTGATTTGCTTAAGATGAAATCGATATTCAATAAGAACGTTCAATCTTTGTCGATTCGGTTTGATTTGATTTGATTTGATTTTGGATTATCCTCTACATGCCCTTCTACCGTTTGGTGACAGTACAAAGTATAAAATAAAGTTAGAAGAACGTCAATGAAATGAAATAATATTTTTTTTATTAAATAATTAATTCAATGAAAAATTGTAGAAATCGAAAAACGAATTTGTTCTGATTTCTTTTACATAAATTTAAATCAAACCTTTACCAGCGTATCGATAAAATCGATCATTATTTTTTTGTTCTATTAAAAAGTAATAATTGAAATTTAGAGTTATACGTTCGATGGAATGTTTTCGTTCAGTTTCATTTGAGAAAATAACAACCTATTAACAATAAATTCTTGGAGATCTAATAACGCACCGCGAGAGTGAACGAACGAATGAACGAACGAACGAACGAACGAACGGGCAAGAATCAAAAGCAATGGCTGGAATGCCGCGCTTAAGTAAAAGAGAAAGGGTAAAGGTGGGGGAAGTAGAATTCCGTTGTCTCTCTCGAAATTGCTAGCGTTGGGCAAAAAGAGGGAAGCTTTCATGATGGAGGCAGAGAGACCCGCCCTGTTGCTTGAATTCGAGATGCACGAACGAGATTCCCTTCTAACGGCAAACTACGCGAGATAATTTTTTTCTTCTTTTTCTTCTTCTTATATCTACGTGCACATGATTGAAAACTTTAATACGAGTCTAGTTCCTTTATTTCATTTATTTTTCATATAGTTTTGGATATCCCAAAAACATTTCTCAAATTGTAACATCGTCGAAATTAAAGAGATGATGAATAAAATGAAATAAGATTTACAATCAGATATTTACTTGCAATAAAAGAATGCTTTTACGTCTTTTCAAAAAAATAAGAATAAATAATCTGAAGTAAAAGAAAAAAAAAACAAACAAAGGAAAAGGAGACTTGAAAAAATGTAAATTTTAGTCATCTAATTATCTCAAATCGAGACTTTAATATTTTCCTCCTTCGCTATTCCAAAAGTATCGATTATTTTAACGAGAGTAAAATGTACGGAGACTTTTTCGAGTTAACGTCGGCAAATACGAATGCGTTCGTAGGATTAAAGCAAAACGTTGGAATGGTTTTACTCGGTCTAACCAGTAGCCCGGAACGGAGACTATGTTTTTTTCTCTCTCTCTTTTTCTCTCTCTCTTTCTCTCTCTAATATTCTCGAGTGGGTGAACGAGGGAACGAGAATGCGTGAAAAGATGGCCGCTCCTATAATGCGTATGGGTGGACTTTTCGAGTGTGTGACTGCCGGCTGCCACGTTTAGGACGCCCTTTAGGGTCAAACAAAGAGCAGTATGGCGTCTGACGAATGAAAATTCAACGTTACTGCTTTACGTTATATCATGGATATTTTTTTTCTTTATCAATATTATTCTTTTTAAATAATTTTCAGATTTATTCGTACCTTGCTCTGTTGCAATAAAATCATCAAAAAGAAAATTAATATTTCTGTTAAATTAATTATGATTATTTTACTTGTATTAAATAATTGGTAAAGTTAGTTTTAATATGTAATTAGGAAAAATTACGTTTTTATAGTTCGATTAGAGTTCGTTAAAAAAGTTTTTTTTGTTATTTTTTTTTTTTGGAAGAAAAATTATCGAGAAGGAAATAAACATTTCTGTGAAATCAACTACGACTGTTTAACTTATAGTTAATTAATGGTAAAGTTAGTTTGAATATGTTAATAGGAAATTGATGTTTTTATCATTCGTTCAAAAGTTTCAACTATGTAGAAGATTTTACAGTTTAATATGCTGCCGAAGTATTTATCCTACGATGTAACATTTGCTAATTTTTTTTCCTTGTAAATTAATAATTTTATTTAGAAAGAAAGTATAAGTTGATTTCATTCCCGAAGTGTATTTTGTTTTTTTTTTTTATAAAGCACGGTTGGCAGGAAGTTGTATGTTTTATAAATCGACGAATGAAATAAAATCTGTTCGAATGAAAATAAGAAGAGAAAAATAATTTCAAGTTAATCGACTGACTAAAATTAACGTTAATGCATATATTTAGATTATACGAAATGAAAATTACTCAGCCTTGAATATATTCAATTTAATCTCACGAATGCGTGATACTAAATATACATCGTTATTTCGTAGAAGCGACGCTGTAGTATCCCAACGATCATAAATCGCATGATTTAGTAAAGAAAAACAAAATTTTTGTTGGAAACTCGTAAAGATCTGTATCGGAAAATCAATGAGACAAATAATATTGTCGAAAGAAAGAAAGAAAGAAAAAAAAAAGAAAAGAAATAACAAAGTGTCACAATGAAAGTAGAGTGGGTTGTGGATTTATCGAGTTACTTTTTACACATTTCAACAAAGTAATAAATAAAGACAGAAATATAACATTGATCCGTTTGAGCAACGAAGCGTAAGAATATTTGCATTTAAGTACCTGTAAAAACAATAGCAACAATATATACGTAGATATTCAACAAAAATGTTAAAAGAAGAGAAAAAAAAAAGAAGAAATAATGTCTAACATTATCCCAGCTTTTTCGTTAATTCTCTTTAATCCGTAAATATTGGATTGCTTTTGATAATCTCGAACACATTTGCGTCAGGTAACATAGACCTTCGTTAAGAATGTTTTTCCCATGAAAATTAACGAATAAAAGAGAAATAGGAATAAAGAGTCAAAGAAGTTAATAGAAGAATTTATAAAAATTAAAAAAAAATATAATAAATTAGTATAGAACGATGTAACGTATTTAAAGACTATTCCCATAATTATTTCATTCGATAAAAACTATTTCTCTATAATATCTATAAAAACAAAAATACTAATATTTATCTATATCCTATAATATAAATAAAACGTTAACGTTCATTAGAGTTAATTGAGATATACATATAATAAGATTCTCTTTTTTAAAATACAAATGAACCTTTAAAAATTCTTAAGGTAAGAAATAGTAGCTTCGTTAATTGGTTAGGCTATTACTTATACACGGAACGTATTTTTTCTTTTCCAAGTGATTAGAAATCGACTGAAAAGTCGTTCCGATAGATAAAATTATTTTTGTCGAGTAAATCACAAACACGAGAAGACGCAGATGCTCACGCGTATAAACAATATATAGGTATAGGTAGGAACGTTGTAATCACGTGGACGGACAGTAAATAGTATTTAAGAAAAATGGCGGGACAAGGAAGAAGAAGAAGAAGAAGAAGAAGAAGAAGAAGAAGCTTTGAGATAAGGAGGGTGATTCGAATTCGAAGGAGCATTGTTTTCGTATTCGATCCAATTGTTTAGTGCAGTCTCGGAAGAGAGGGGAAAGAGAAAGAGAGAAAGAGAGAGAGTCACGTATACGTTCGCGTAAAATGCGAACTGCTTGTTGTAAAAAGGGAGCCACGCCTCACGTAAATCGAAGACGCCGTCGGAAGACGACGCCACGTTCAACCCGTTTCGATCCTCTTCTTGTACCCCCCTTCGAGTGTTTATCGTTCTCTCTTTCTCATTCTCATTCTCATTCTCATTCTCTTTCTCTCTCCCCCCACTGGGGTGCGCTGGCCACGCACGGCTTGTGCACCTTTCTAAACACGATAAGGATTATGGCTACTCGCGCACCAACCTTCGATTTTCTTGTTCTTTTTATTTCATCCAAGAAAGTTTCTCCTTCTTATTTCTTTCCTCGATTCTCAAAGTCTCGACTCGAACGGGGAAGGAACAACTTCTATGGCACTTGTTCGCGAACAACTCGCGAGTAAGAAGTCGTCTCGACTGTAGTAGTAGTAGTAGTAGTAGTAGTATTAGTATGAGTAGTAGTAGTATTAGTATTAGTAGTAGTAGTAGGTCGATGCGCGACCATTACACAAACACACACGCTTACGCGCACGCACATACTCACATATACATATATGTATATATACTAACACGTTTTCTCGCTAGAGATTCGCGGCGCGAAATTCAACTCTCGAATCTGCGTTGATCCATGACGTGCTACGTAGACAAACTTCGGAGATGGAATGACAGAAGCGCGGCGACAGGGCATACACATACAAACGCACACTGAATAAGAAAGAGAGAAAGAGAGAGGCTTGTCATGTAGTCGTCTGAAAGAGCGCAACGAAGACACAACGATACGAACGTGTGGGAACAAGACGGAGATGAACGACTGAACGAACGAATGAACGAGGGAACGAAGGAACGAACGAAGGAAGGAAGGAACGAGTGAGCAAGCGAACGAACGAACTATGAGGGGACATTAGAGTCAAGGTCCAGCTCGAGGAGGGCTGATTACCCCTTTACGACGAACCAAGGACGACCCACGCGGAGGCTTCTGTCATTTCGGCAGTTACGACGCTACGCGCCTTACGCCTCAGCCATAAAAAAACTCCTTTCTTTCCCTTTTCTTCTTTCTTTTCTTACGCTCACCATGCGCCTTTCTTTCTTTCTTTCTTTCTTTCTTTCTTTCTTTCTTGTATTTTTTTTATATTTTCTTCTTTCCCCTTTTCTTGCTGTTTTTTGTCACTCTACTCTTTCACCCTTTTATGCTCATTCATCCCTACCTGAACGAAAAATACGGAAATAAAAAAAAGGGATCTTGTATGATCTTGGATGCAAGAACATGCAGTTAACTCTTTCAAAGATCTTCTCATATAGAAAAGAATCATAGTTGCGTTGTATGCGGAAGGAAATATCGTCATTCGTTACGGTGATGTCTCGACTAGTTTTATGTGTTTTTTTTCCTTTCTCGACTCCTTTTTTATTTTCTTCTTCCCTCCTGTTAAAGATCCAAAACCTTGTAATTTGTTCTTTCGTATTTTGGAAAAAATACACGTGATACAATCCTTTCTTCTTTTTGTCTATTCGTTTCCTTGATTCTGTCTCGTAAATCAGTCCACCGACATACCAAGCCTTTCTCGGCAGTTTTTTACTTATTCTTTTTCCTTTTTTTAGAACCGGAACGGATCACCGTCATCTTATTGAAGATTTTACATTCTTTTTAATTCAACTTTTAACATAAATCGAAGTCAAAATGATTTTTTTATTTCCGTATTTCTCTCGCACTCTCTCTCTCTCTCTTTCTTTCTTTCTTTCTCTCTCTATTTATCTCTTTCTCATCGTTTCAGTCGTTCCGTCTTGTTGCGTTCGTCGAACTTACGTTTGCAAGCTCGTGCCATATTGCGGAGAGATATGGCGAGTTCTCGTATCCCCTTTATGGTTCTTGAAATATCGTAAAACGTTATTGGACTTGAAAGTTCTCGATTAGAAATTTCATTCCCCGTTCTCGTAGGAAGTACTTCAAGTTATTTTCAAAAATCGATCTTATCCAAATAATGTGTTGAAGAAATTTTATAATAATTAGTTTTGGTCGTAAGTTGATAAGAAAGTTCGATTGAAATATTTCTTAACGTAAAGTATATATAGAAAATGAACTTTTATATTGAAACTTTGTACAATAGTTTCCACGAAATGAGTTTTCACCCGTCGCACCCGTCGGCGTATTACGTTCATCGATATCTCAAATTAACGTATTTTGTTATTTTGTTTAGAAAAAAAAAAACAAAGAAAATAAAAAAGAAAAAGGATCAAATTACCATAACTCACGAGTGTAACGAGCATGCGTGCCCGATTAACGGTGTAGAAATATCGAAGTAGTAATCTTTTGCAGCACGCTACCAAGAACTCTTCCAAACTCTTCGAAACGAGTTTGAGTATCGACGTATACCACCCGTAGGAAAACCATTATTTCCATGAAGGTCCACCGTATGTTTATACCGTTTCTAAATTTTTCGCTAAGTTTCCCACCGAACCGACAACTCTTCCCAACCCGTCTCCCATCTTCTTTAATACCGATACGAAAACTTTTCTACGAGCTCTACCAATTTTTCAACCTTATATCAGAGGGTTGGTAATATTGTAGCTAACTTGACTTGGCCTTTAATTACTAACTTACATCAGTAGAAAATTTTGTTCACGTTTTTCATGGAACCTAAACTAATCTCTGGATTTTTATAGAATTTCATATAGAAACTTTGTAAATCTTAATAAATTATTCTTTACTTTTTTTTTTCTACCCTTTTCTGGTTTTTGATTTTACAAAAAAATTGATCGAATTTTATTATCCTTGACCATTTGTATTCAAAACTCCATGTAAATCACGTTCGCTATTGCGCTGTTCGATATTTTTCTATATCGTCTTTTCTTTTTTTTTTCTAAGATCAAATCGATTAATCCTTTTTAAATGTAATTTCAAAGTCTTCTTTTAGCAATTGATTTATTTTCAATTTAGATTCTTGTAAGATTCCTAAAGTTAGTTGAGGTGTTTTTAAAGGAAGTACAAGTGGTTGGCCTTGGAGAACTTTTAAAACGCTTTTGGATAGTAGGGACTATAAAGGTTTTATGGTTTTTCTTAAAAGTTCACGCAGAGTCGTCTATAAGGGTTGTCGTAACGACAAGGTCAACTGAATCTTTTTTCCGATCGTTGCGTCCTTCAGTTTTTTACCTGCCTAAAAAACAGAACGGGGTAGAACGGAGTTAAAGATTCAGTTTCCGTAGAAGAGTTCATAACGAAGGGAAGCAACACGCTGGTTGCTCGGTGTCGTCATTTTTTTCTAACTTAACATATTTTATAAAAAAAAAAAAGAATCCGCGAGTGTAGTGATTACTTTGAATAGATTCGAATGTAAATTACGATAATAATTATCAAAACAAAATAATCAATAACAACGTATATCGAAAATCCTAGCATTCGTTAAACATTATCGCAAGTAAAATACGTTTCCACCCATTCATCCATGCATTTATTCAAAATGGACGAATAACGCCAGATCTGCAATCAGCAGTCCGTCGGTTGGAGTCATGCGAAAAAATCGTTTATATGAAAAATGAAACATTCTGAAAACGTGAAATAAAGTTAATTTCGTGATATCGTTGTTTCTAATCCATCCAAGAAAGGATCTACATGTTCTCAGAGAAAGTTTATTCGGTGTGTTGTGTTGCTACGAAAGTGAGAATACGTGTGTCGGGTGTTCGCGTTTGTTCTGTGTTTAGAACTAACCAAACGCGGTGTCTCAAATTTTTCGTGCAAGCATATACCTAGCTACTTAGTTTAAACGAAAGTGACTCGAACGATCTCCGTTTTGCGGAATGATTTATGTTAGTTTGATGGTTTGTGTGTGCAGTTGGTGGTTTTATGCGAACGTTTTAAATGGGAGATAAACATAAAGAGGCCTTTTATGGCACCATCAAATAAACAACTTGACTCCTCCTTCTGCTTTCCTTCTCTCCTTCGACTCGTCTTCTTACTTCGACGCTTTGCACTGTCATGTGTCTTTTCTCGGTCACGTCGAATCCTTACGAAAGATTTCCGTCCTAAAATCCTTTTTTTTTTCTCACTCTCCTCTTTATCGTTCTTTTTCTCTTCCTCTAACTTCACGTTGGCACTTGTCGGTACACCGATAGCTTAAATTTATACGCGAACAGAATGCAGAACGTTCTGACTCCGCAAAGTGTTATCCTCGTTTACTTTTTCCAATAATCTCGACGAAAAGTGTCTCTTCTCTCCTTTGACTCTTCTTTCCAAGGATATGGGATTCGTTATTTATTTTTATCACACTTAACTAGAAATTACTAACACTCTTATCTTTTTATTTTCCTGTTGAAAAATGTCTAACGCGTTTGATAAAAAATTTGAATACAATAATTGTACGTTATTATTATTTATCTTAAAAAAATAAAATTGCTTAAGTAAACTTCTCCTATCGCAATAATTTCTCTCGACACAGATACATTAATGAAATAATCGATTAAATTTAAATGATAGAATGCTCTTACGGTCTGTCGCGTATTCGTAATCGTTATCTCGTGTTGTTGAATGAACTACGCGATGCTCAATGTCGGATCATTTAAGACGCACGCGTTTATTGCCATTGTAAATGATGTGTTCCTCGTGGCAATGGCTCTTAGCTTATAAAAGACGAAGGATCGTTTCCCCCCCCCCCCCCCGAGTCAATTGAAATCCTTCTATCATCTCTTACTGCATTTTATCGCGTTTCTCTCCATCTCAAATAAGCTGCATCCTCCTCACTGTTCATTCAAGAATGGAATGTTGTTTTATGAAAATCTATGCAAAACGGTAAGGAAGAAACTTGTACGCGAATTCCACGCACACATTTAGCGTTTAAAGTATAAATTATGATTATTGATATTCAAATGACGGTCATTTCTCATTTAAAACGTAGATAAAACAAATTTAATCTTATCGCGGTAATAGTACTTTACTCTCTGTTATCCAATTATTTTCTAACTAAAGATAAAAGCTTCAATTATTAAATTAATCATCCTTACGAAAAATTCTAATTCGAATGATAATCATCACTTAGTCACAAACACGCAAACGATTTCTTACACAAAATCCAATCATTCATAATTCCAAAGCAAACTTCTTCAAAGGTTTCACGAGACGCGCGAAGATAAAAAAAAAATAAAACGTACCGCCGCTGAGAGACGAAAGTGAGAAAAATCTACGTGATGCAGCACTTGACTAACGAAAAGAAAAATAAATAAATATATAAAATTGAACAAATAAAAGAAGAAAAAACGGACAGACGGGAGTTTTAAAACAGCAAACAAAAATCATTCTTAGCGTTTCTCCAAAAGTGAACAAAGAATAAGACACAGATATATAAAAAAAAAAACAAGAAAAAATAAATAAATAGATAAAAATAAACACAGACGGTAAAATGCAACGAAAAAGTGAACAACAAAATCGAAGGAAAAGAAGAACGGTATTGGAATATCCGAGAGAAATAGAAGATGCGAGTTAAAAGTAACATTAATTTCGTACTCACCGGGTGTGCGTAAAATGTGATTATTGGTGGACCATCGGTGTTGGTTGGGCTGCTGCATCGGCCAACTGGGTGGAAAGAGAGAGAGAAAAACAAGAAGCAAGATAAAGATAGAGAGAATGTAAAAGAGAGAAGGAGAGAAAGAGAAAGAGAGAGAGAGAGAGAGAGAGAGGGTAAACACGCACACGAAGGCTACCACTGTAAGGGCGGCCATGACAGGCGCGGAATTCCGGCGTCGCGACGCTCTTCCGCGACGCTCGCTTACCACGCGGCACGAATATCGACCATCGACGCCGTCGTCCTCGGCGTCCTCGGCGTAGAGCGACGTCGCCGAAGCGCCGAAAGGGCCGCCGTTCTCGAGAGGGGGGGCTAGGAGGGGGCTATGCCCACCACGCCCAACCCCCAGCGACCGATCTCCTACCCCTATCTTCGCAAGCCCCTTTCTAGAAACGCCGTAGACCCGCCGACATTATCATACATCTCCTTTTCTATCTCTTTTCTATTCTTCTCGTCCCCCTTCTGACTCCCTCTCACCCTCAACTCTCATCCTCAACTCTCCCCCAGCTCACCCTACTTTTTTACTTCTTCTTCTTCTTCTTCTATCCTTTTTTTCTGTTCTTTTATCTCGGCCCATCTCTCTTCGTCGTGAACGTTTTAACCGATTCGAAAATACGAGTGAACTATTTTGTACAGTAAAGAGATTAAATAACAAAGTTCGATCTTCAAGATATATTATTCACCCTAGTATGCATTAAAATATGTTACGAGCATCTTGGTAAGTCATTTATATATTTTTTTTATTTATTTATTTATTTTCATACAAGAGACTAAGTCTTATTCATTTTGGTTCATCTTATTATTCATTTATTCTATGATCTGTGTATTATTATAAGATAACACTTATATCGTATTGTATGGTTTTCTATGTTTTTTCTTCTTTGCTAATAACAAAATGTGTAATCTTTAGAAACACATAGAAAAATGTTCTCATGCATATACTTGGAAAAGTTGATAGTTTTATTCTAAGTGGAGTTCGATTATTATTACGAAGCGAATCGTCTTTCTCGAGTAGACGAAAGAGATTGTAAATAGTATTGATTCGAGAGAACGGTTATAGTAAATTTGATAATAAACCTTCGTGTAAGAAGATAAGTTCTCTTAGGGTATGTAAAGATAGAAGATCTCTTTGGGATAAAAGGTGCACGGGGCACGCGTGAACAAGGAAAACGCACGAGTATATTCAGTGGGAACGTATGATCGTGAAACGAAAACCGAATGGTTTCTCCCATAACGGCTTCGTGGTATTCCAATGATAATTGCACCCGGATTTCTTATCTTCCTATTATTTTACCACTTTTGGTTAGGTTTGAAAAATTAAACAAGATTACGAATATATTTATATACTTAAAACTCGCATATTAAATTAAGATTGCGTTATCATCTTTACATGGATAGAAACAAATAAACTACGTTAGTCCATCTCTATCCATGAAATCAAATCGTTTAGAGATCTTTTCAACCTAATCATCACCCCTCTTTCATCCCCTACTTCATATATCTATAGTTCATTAATCGACATTTAATTTGATATCTTATCCTTTACTCGACTATACTTCTCTAAATTTTAATATTATTTTTTTTCCAGTAACGTATCTTTGAAATTACGATCGATATTTATTTATTTTTAACGATTTTATAAAATAAAAATATATCCTGAAAGAGTTAGAAAGATAAGTTGAAAAGATATCTACTATGTAATCAGATTGATATTTGATTTATTGATAAATTTTCTACGCCTGCTCTCTCGTCACGGTACACGTAACCAACTATAATTATTTTCCTTTCCTTCTCAATGTTTGATATCATAAGAACTATATAAAACTGACTCCGTGTGATTTCGAATCAGTTCCTGTATTAATTTAAGCAAAATTTATCTTATCAAGAATTATTCGCGAATTCATATTGATGGTTAGATTATCTATTCTACTTACGCGTATCGATATATCGATGATCAGAATTTAAAATGGTGAAAATCACGTTGACAGGAGGAGAGTTTGATGATACATACGTTAGAGGACTTGTGAATGAACCACGACCTTGTCTGTATGTCTCACGCGAATGTTTTCCTTGCCCACACCTCTTTTCTTTCTTTTTATTTTTTTTTCTTCTTCTTCTTCTTCTTCTTGTTTCAACTATAACCATGTGCGCACATAGCCATGTGCTTCGTGTAAATGGATTACGAGATACGTTGTTTTCATTGTGGCCTACATCGACCTTGTCGCGAGTATCCTTCCTGACTAGGCTAGCAAAGAAAACAGTAAAGGAAAGACAGTGAGAGAGAGAGAGAAAGAGAGAATCCTCGTCATAGCCATTTTATGACACAAGGCCATGGAATCGAGAGCGATCATCCTTCCAAGCGACATCGTAAATCCCATAGAGGTTCGCAACCTTATCGATCCTTTTCTTCTCATATATCTTTTATTTATATTACTCTTTTATCACTCACATACGATATTATACTCTTTCTCCAAACTTTCAAAGATAAAAATATATTTTGAATATTTTGTTACTCTTTGACATTTAATTTCCATTAAAGTCTCAATACTTAGGTTATTTTAATCTTTTGTTGAGTCTAACTCAAACGTACATAAATAATATCTTTGCGTAGATTGATATTACCGAACTTTGACATTTCATGTTTAAAAATATTCATTTAAAAGTTAATGTATTGAAATAACATATGTTCATTTGGTTTTCAATATATTGTAGTTAATTTAATAATCCTAATTCGCTTTGTGTTATCAACAAAATTAGTAAACGTTTATCTATGCCGTTGGACAAGTAAAGGAAATAAAATAAAATCAAATGAATGAAAGAATCGTTGGATGGAAAGCAATATAAGCGAATGGGAGGTATCGGGGCGTGTCGTAACGCGCGAACCCGGCAAAGCTTCGATTTGCTTCAATGCGATACAAACCGTCTTTGAAAGCATAGGGAAAATGAAAAGGCACCGATTCACCTTGAACTTCCTCGATCGTATGTAATAGTTTTTTCTGTTATCCATCAGACACTCTAATAAAAGAAAGAGAGTGAGAAAGAATGAAAGAAAATAAATATAAATGTTAATTATTATTGTCCTTGTTCTCACAAACCATCAACGTTCAACGTTCAACGTTAATTTTTAATATGCCATTAATATGCAACGTTAATTTTTATATAAGAATGCGTAAGTTGCATTTGGTGTTATGCTTCTTACGTTAGTACTATATCTGTTTATAACAAGTTCGTCGTAACTCGTTTTCTATTCTATGTCCCACCACGTCGTATATATTCTTCTATATTGACATTCCTTTCTTATGAGAACGCACACCACGATTTCTGGGACTTCCGCAAGCATTCCTATCACGTCACAATAATAGTGGCTTGCATTCGACATGAAATCAAAACGGCGATTGTGGCAGGATGTAACTGAGACGAGCTGACGACTAGACACCACGTTCCGTCTTCCTTTTTGGAGACTTTCGTACTAGGTGCGAGATTATTTCATATCCATTAACTTACTTCTTTATTAACGCACGATTATTTATCATCTTGATAAATTTCATTAATCGTTTTCAATATTTTTTAAACAAATTTCTTTATAATTAGCAAAGGAAATATTTAAAAACATTATTTGGAACATCATTTATCATTTCTCTAATTGCTTTCTTAGCAATGAGGAAAAAAATTGAAATGAAATAAATAAAAGAGAATACAATTAACGAAGAAAGAAAATTAATGCAGAAAGACGAGAATTGAATGTAGCTAACTCGTGCATTCACTCGAAGAACTCGAAACAGCAAGCGATTGGAGACGGTGCAAACGACCCTCCAAGGCCAACCTCTAGCAACCCTTTCTATGGATCCAAGCAACTGCTTACCACTTTACCTTATGTCACCCCAACGGAGTAACTATTGTGGCCTACTCCATGACTATTCTCAGCTGATATAATTAAGCTCGTAAAACAATCTTTTCCACATAAAATTGCTTTTTCATTCTTAGTATGTCGAATCACTAAAAAGTGATGGTAAAATTCGCATAAATTTTATAACATCCTGTATATTTTATTTTATTTTTATTTTATTTTTATTATATGAAATAAACCCATTATAATACAAAGAAAAAAAAAGAAAATACAATTATAATTATATAATTACATTTTTATTTAGAAAACAGTGAAGAAAATAAGAGGAATGCTCATATAAAATATTATACATCAAAGATATTTTAATTATACTTGTATTAATTGTGGGAATACATAAGAAATAAGGTGGTGTACGTTGATTTAATCAAATAAACATTTTGCTAATTGAATTTTGATTAACAGTCAATTATAATTTCTATAAAAAATATCATACATTTAAAATTAATCAACTTGTCCTGGTTTTCCTTATTCGATTAGAGATAGTTCTACATTTCGTAGAAATTTCTCTAATGAGGTTACAGTTATAAAATAGTTCGATAAGGTTCTTTTTAATGAATATAACGTCGTTAGGAAAATGATTAAATGCCGAGGACATTTAAATATACGAATACTATGCATAGTAATTTATCTACCAATTCACTAATCATGTATCTTGAATATTAACGAACGTGGTTAATAAGATACAATAGGACAGATAGCGGTAAAATATGCCTGGCTAAAACGCATAATGGTAAAAAGAGAGAGAAAAAAAAAAGAAAAAACAGAGAGAAATGAAGAAATAGAAAGAAAGGAAACAAAGAGTTCCGGAGGTTATTATCGAAGAAACGGATTGTAATAAAGATGTGCTAATTAGTACGTAAACGCATATATATAGGAACGTTTGCATAAGTAGATTACTTTAACGAGTGGCATAATTCTGATTTTATTAAAGCGTCAACGTACTTACTTACTTCTACAAGGATAATATATACGAGTGTATAACTTGTACCGTCACGAATAATCTAAGAAGAGATGAAACGTTTTAGAGGAAGTATAATAGTTTTATCGATAACCGATCGACTAAAAGTTTTCACGCTTATCTCTTACGAATGGTCCTTAATTTTATCTGAAAAAATTAAAAGAACCGTTCGAAAATACGTCTCTAGGATCTTTCTTCCGTGTAACATATTTTTCTATTATTTTTCTTTGTTTCTTTTTCTTCTTTCTTTCCTTCCACGATCAAACACGTGACATTTCTAAAATAACGAGACCATTCAGACCGTTAACATAAATAATTTATTCTCGAGATTGCTTCTATAATAATAAGAACTTTATTAAAGTGTAACTCCCTCCTTCTCCCCCTCTCGTTCTTGTAAGTCTCAATTAGTGGGCTATAATTATAAAAAAGAACAAAATCGTCTTTGCTTGTACACAGCTGATTAATGTATTCGATTTAAACGATGTTAAAAGATATATATATATATATATTTTTTCTCCCTAGTTTGTTTGTTTATTTTAATTCTTGGTTAATTTTATAGCCAAATTACTTATCCATTCGTTTAATAATTTTCATAGCACACGAGAACTTCCGTTCGTTCAAAAAGAACTCAACGAGCAATGATTCCGACTTTGAAGTGGTTATTTTATTTTCTCCCCTTCTCTCTCTCTCTCTGTTTTCTTCTTCATGCCGAGACATTGACTCTCGTAAGCACTTTTATTAAGTAATTAAAGTTTTATGCCTCTCATCGTCCTCGTCGTCCTCGTCGTTCCGTGACGAGCCATCCACGGAAGCCGGCGGCTACCGCCGGAATAGTTTCTGCATTGTTGAGCGAGCATGGACCGCAAGGCACGCGTTTTAACCGAACGTCACAAGATGTCCCAAGCAGCGTTTAGGTTTATCTCTAAAGAGAAAGAAGAAACTTTTTGGATACACATACACCTACTTGTATTCCTTCCTTCTGTATTTTCAACGTTTCATCTAAGAAAAAATACCAATAAAACATAATATTCATCGCTAAAGGATCTTACGAATGTAACGAATATGCGTGTAATTTAATACTAAAAGAAACGTAAATATATATAATATATATATATAGATATTTCTCATAAATATTCGTAATCAAAGTAGAAATTATTTTCTTTAATATTTATACACATTATTCGTGCATTAACTGTAACTCCTGACTAGCTTATGGCTATTACATATTTAAGATATATATTTTTTCGATATAATTTATACTTAGGAATACGTATTTAATATATAAACTTTATAATAATAATATAGGGTAACAGGGTTGATTCGTACTATATCCAAATTGTTCGCATACGACGAAATTACTTTTCGATGAAATATTCTACGATTTCATTCTTTTCTTTTCGAATGATTTTCTAAAATTAATCTTACTTCTACGCGTGTACACTTTTATTTAGTTTACTTTTATTTTAATTTTATACACATCCTTTAATACGGGATTGCAACCCATCCAATGTTAGGATAGTTTTGTTTCTCGTAAATCTATTCTCTAAGGAAGTTACATTTTTAAATGAGACACTTTACAAGCAATGAAATTGATTCATGCAACATAAAGATTCGTTCCTCGCGTTAGTTCTTCCCTTTTTTGATTAACGGTCAAGTCCAGAACAGAAACGTATATATATATATATATTTACGTGTATGTGAAGTACATATGTAAGTAAGTACCAGGGAGTATATAGGAATCTTTTAACGATAATAGACAAAATTAAAAACGTCGTTGCTCTTATAGGAACGCTTGCAGAGAAGCGGACACCTTTATGGTTTCTTGACGTTTACTACCAACAATAAGTGTACTCGGTACGGATTGCAGAACGATGATCGGTTATATTTATAACTATGAAATAGTCGGTGCTACTTGTTAGAAGTCGATGCATTTTTAAAAGTAAAAAAACGTATAAATATGACCACGAAAATTTCAATGTTAATTATTATCATTTTACACTTTAACGTATCGAAACTTAAATCGAAGTGCATTATAATTTTTCATTTATATTCATTCAAGGTACATTGCTATACCTAATTCTTTTTAATTTAAATTCTTTTTCTTTCGCAACAGATTGCTAAACTAACATTAAACTAAAATTGTAACCGCTCTGGTGAGATTTTGAAGAACTAAGTTTCTCCGAAGGTATTCCCTGGATTTTCATGAAATTTACGGGGTAAAGGGGGTAAGGATAAGGGAAGGTCTACCAATTGACTACCGTTTAACCAGTCGGTTCTGCAGAGGGGTTGGTCTTGCTTGCTGCACCTAAAGCTACCGAGAATTTCCAAAAGTTGTGCTACCCTTCGGTAGATGACGCCACTATTATCCAGAATTTTCACAAATCTGGGGGTAGATCTTCGAAGGATGCTAATCATTTTATTTTCCATAACTTCTCTTGATAAATTTGTGTAAATTTTATACAGAATTATGATAAGTAATCTGAACGAACAATCTTGGCAAATTTAATGTATTTAATAATATTGTAAAAGTATATTCGACTAAAACCAATTTCATAATCTCACTGAATCATAACGTAAAACTATTCAAAAAGAAAAATATGTTACAACCAATTAAGTTAAACTAAACAAACTTTAAGATACATCCATTAGTAAATGAAATATTGATTTCCATCAAAAAACAACCCTCCAATTTTCTACCTTACTTATTTTCCAGCACTATAACAAACTAATTCATGCAATTCACTTGGAACTACTAATCAGTCTCGTTAAAATTAATATCCACCATTTACATATCCCTTAAACACATAAAACATTTAAATTTTAAAAGAGAAAGAATAACAATGAGAAGAAGATATGCAATTATAATCAACATTTAAAATAGACGTTCGTGAAATGAATGAAATCGAAGATAACAAAACACTAGATTAAATTGGAGATGGGAACAGTAAGAGAAAAGAAAACAGGGAGGGGTGTAGGGAGAGGGAAAGAATGGAGTAAGAATAAAAGGAAAACGTTCTATAGAGTAAGGAATCAGAGAATCGGTTGACCGATTTAACCGGCAGTTGGTGGTAAAAGTAAAGTGGGGGTGTACCCACGCGTGTGCACGCTTCCCAGCCGAGCATTTTATGTTTTGATGGCGCAATAAACCGCCGTAAAGCAGCAGTAAAACGCATCGAATCACAAGTCCGCTCACTCTGTATTCTTTCTCTCTCTCTCTCTCTCTTTGACTCTTTCATTCTTTTTCGTACTCCTTCCTCCCGCATTCGAAGTCGTTTAAGCGGGCCGCTCCATTCGCGGGACCGTCACTGTAGCTACACATTCTACTGCATGTTCCGTCTCCGGACCTTCCGCTACGTCATTACGTCACTAACGTCACTCTCAACGATTGTCACATGACCGACCCGATCCTGTCACGTGTTTCGAGTTCCTCTAACACTTTCAACGCATTCTTTTAAACTGACCTAACCGTATTTGTGTATCCTTTGAAAGTATTTTCACTTTTTAGTACTCCTACAGCATTCCTAATTTTGGTCTACTCGAATTTGATGGAATACAATTTTTTCGATCACTTAGATTCCTTTTTTAAACTCTCCAAGTTTTATTTTATAATTAGTTTTTATTTTTTCATTGCAATATGTAAACTTGTATGTTTCCTTTAATTATGATTTTTCACGTTTTTCGTGATGAAGAAATGTAGACGCAATCATGAAGTTAATTAAAAGAACCAACGATTTCTGCCTTGGTAAAAGTGTCGAGACGAAATAACGCTTAATGTTTATTACTTTAAGGAAAACGTTCTTTGGTAGTAACTTTAACAACGACTTAATAACCACTTACGTTCCACGTACCTTCCATTCTCGACGATTTTGCTTTTGAGTAAATTTGTGGTTACAACGATTACGTGATCTCGTGGTATTGTATCTATCGGTAAACGTACTTATATGAAAAAGAATAAATCAAAGATTTAATCTTACTCTTCGCATTTTTTTTTTGTCTCTTTTTGTTATTATTATCTCTCTCTCTCTGTTTCTAAATCTGTGTGAGGTAAACGCAATTATGATAAAAGCCCTAGAAAAACTACCGCTTGCGTTATATTAACTGTTATTTTCTATTAATATTAATAACATTGTAATTTCAATACCCCTCAATCCACGGATACAAATTATGCATGGTCCTGGATGTTAAGTCTCAATCGATTTAATAGAACTTTAGAAAATAATAATGTATACCTACCTATTAGTTATAACACGACTTGACAGTTATTTTCAATAACTTTAAACCTTTATTTATTTTTTTCTACATAACTGTATGTCAAAGAAATGTGGACAGACTAAACGCGATGGGATTATATATTAACTGTGTCTCGTTGACGTTTTGCAACTAAATAATTTCCATCTTCTTACTCGTCATTCAACAAACTTCAAGGTTTATCTTAAATTTGTTAATAACACGTTAAAATATTTACCCATTTTTCTTTAAAATCTATTTCCTTATTATCAAATATAGTAAAATCATTTTTGTTTATATCGAAAAGTTACATTTTAATATTTTATTACACTTATATTTCCATATTTTAAATTATTTTGTTATTAATAACGGTACGTTTCGTTAAACGATTGAAGAATTGTAGGAATAAAAAAATAAACTTTATTTTATTATAAATTTCAAGAGATTTTCAAACATTTACCCGCAAATACCTCGCAAGGTAAACGGTGACATCCACGTGAAAGGAACTCGGCTGGTAACATAGATCGAAGTTCGTAGACCTTGACCTTAGTACGCACGGTATATATGCAATAATAAACGTTATTTAAATAATATTTTCTTTTTTCTATTTATTACAAACAATTTGTTCAGTATTTTCTCTTTTTTACGCTACTTTTCTTTGACAAATTACGTTCAAGATAGCGAGATCAGATAAAAAAATTACGAAAAACTCGTATTTATAAAAACTACGATGAATGTTATTTCAAACCGTTACTTTGTTCATTATTTGTGATCCATTTTTAAAATATAGTTACTACACGTTTATCATATAACTTATATAGCTAATAATAATACGTATGTCCAAATAGATAAAATTGTTAACCCGATAAAAAAATATATTTAAACATATGTCTCGTATATGTTTAAAAATAGATTTAAAGAAAAAACAGAAGAGAAAATAAAGGAATGAAACATGATCAGCCGAAGAAAGGATTTAAATGAAAGAAAAGGAAAAAAATAACTAACTAAAAAAGGGTTTAGTGAATTTCCATGATCCGTTCGAAGATGGCGCGGCAGGTGTCTCTACGAATTTCTGGGGTTCCTCCCTTCTACGAGACAAAAAGAAGAGATGAATCCTCGCGTCTTATCCGACCACCGCCCAATGTCCCTCTTGGCCTTCTCTGGTCTCTTATTTCTTTTCCTTTTTTTTTTTCTTCTTTTTTTTCCCCTCTCTCTTTCTCTCTCGTTCTCCTCTGGAAGAAGGAATCACAAGAAGGAACGGACATATCTCTCCAGGAAACGGATCGAAGAGTTTCCAAGTTGTATTCGTGTTGTTTCAAAGCTGACACGGTCGCGTTGGACCGTGGCATGTTTTTTATCTGGGCCGAATCTTTTTAAAAGAGAACGGGAGAAGGAACCTTCGAGAATATGTACTTTCCATCTTTCTCAATCTTAATGTCTTTGAGAAAAGTACAACACACGAGAGCCGATTTACACCCCGTCGCGTTGTCTTGCTTTTAAAAGAGTTAGGTCTCCGTGATCTCACGTCTTTCTTCGTGGTGTTGGTAATAAAGAAAAAGAGCTTTCGCGTAACTGGAACGGACAGACACCGTGATCCACGAGAGAACGTTGATATAATTAAACTGGTCCACTGGTATGGCGCGAACCAGTTTCCGAGGATTTTGTGCTCGAAAATTCTCTCTCGTTCTCTCTGTCTCTCTTTTTCTTTCTTTCTGTTTTGACTCTGGGGTTTTCAAGCGATTACGTTTCTCGTGTATGAATACACGTCCTACTAGCAGCTGCTCGTGAATCACGAAAGCGACTTTGCGAAATTTGTTTAACGTTGCGTTCTTACCGTTCTGGTTAATTCTCACGCGTTTGAGTCCCTGCCGGTCCGCGATTTGTCATTTGATTACACGAAATGATTTCACAATCTTTGTATATCTAAATTATTTGATTCATTAGTGTCATTATATTCTTTCTTCCTTTTCTTTTTTTTTTGGTATATATAATTAGGTAGCTAATTATACAATTATACGAGTTGGTTTGTTCTAACGAATAATTTAGATATTAGCTACTGATTAAATATGTATTCACGTGTCTTTGGAATGAATTAAAAAGTAAGGAATGTTAAAATGTTTTTGAAATTGTTTTCATTTTTTTTTATTTTTTATTAAGATATCTAGCCCGACGGACGGCATAATTAATTAATAAAAGTATCGCTTCTTCTATCACTCCTGCTAAAAGAAATATGACGTTACTTTATTTTTTCTCTTTCCATTTCTAACAATTTCTAAGTCATTGTGCATTGCGTAGTCGTGATCTATCCATCTTGACGTGGCTAACACCATACGCCTACGTGAGGAAAGATAGGAAAGCGTGAGTAGAATTAGAAAAGCTCTATTGGAATGATCTATCGATCCCAAAGCTGCCACTTCGTGTGGGAAGGTAGTAGGAAAGCTCGAGTTCATCGACGATCGACATGGGTGGCGATAAGCGCCATCAATAAAATCTCCTTTGGGCATCGTAATAATCATTTCTTACCATACACAAGACGTTTCTTTTTTTTTTCTAGATTCTACATAAAAGAAAAAATATACAAAACGTATTATTTTATTAAAATAAATTATGAACTCTCTAATAAAAAAATCACGATTTTTGTTATACCTTGTAACTCGTAGAATAAATAAAATTGAAGATCCTCTCTTTCTCTCTATCTCTCTCTCTCTCTCTTTCTTAAAGAATATTCGAAATTCCTTCTGTTATTTCCAATCGACTGGATAACAGATGTCCTTGAAATCCATGTATTATAGGGTGCTACGAAATGGGGAAGAACGGGAAGAGGTGAACGCTATTTATGATCTTCATAATTCTATACCCTGAACTCTTTCACAATGAAACACGAGTCGTAAACTAAAATTAGAATAAAAATCGTATCCTTGAATTATGAAAAGAAGAAGGGGAATCTCTTAGTGAATATTTTCGAACGATTATCTTTCTATATAAAAAAAAAATAAATGTTTGATTAACTGTAACATATACCTTCCTGTAAAGTAAAAAAATTAAAACTATTTATTATCGAATACATAGATATACGATTATTCTAGGTAACAACATGATCGAAATCTTTTCGTGGTAATGAAAAGGGTAGACAAGAAAGATTCAGTATTTTATTTTTTTCTTTTTCTTAAAGCATCGTGGACGAAAATTTAAAACATAAAGATAAATAAAGTATGAGTAGAAGGTAAGAACGCGATAGATTAAAATCTTTTGTTCGTGGTGGAAGAGAGAGAGAGAGAGAGAGAGAGAGAGGATCATCTATTATCATAAATTATGTGTCCTTCGTCGTGATTTAACCCAAATCGTTTCGATGCCTCGATGAAACAACAATGGAGAACATGTATTTTCTTCTTTTTTTCTGCTTAAGGTCCAACATCAAATGTTATACGAAACACAAGCGGTATATCAAAGGGCGGATACCATTTCCTGCGGTGCCTAGAAAAATCAAAAGAAATACGAAACATTCGTCTTCATAGATTTAATTTTCAGAGGATACCTCCTCTCATATTTGGAAAATATAATTCTTTCCCTCTTTCTCTGTTTTCTCGTTGGTACCTGAGGACCACGCCTTTTCTGAATATTGCTCATCGTTTCTTCTCTCCAAAGACTTTCATCCAAATTCTTTATATACGTAAATCAAATTTCTTTTTTTTACGTACAGGTAAAATCAATTCTGTAAAAAGTATTAATAATTTATTAATAATATTTCACGAATGTTTTTCGTATCGAGTTGTTAAATTAACACGCATCAAAAGGCTCGAACAATCGTTATATCTCAGTTCGTCTTGACTGAAAATGTAAATATTCATTTTTTAGAGATAGGTATATGTGACCAGATTGCTTCAACAAATATTCATTCATGAAAATTCACCAAACAAAAATATTTATTTGCGTGTAGCCTGGATAAAACGAAAAAAAGAAAAGAGAATTACTTTTTTTAACTTTTCCAACCTAGAACTCTGGTAATTTTTTTTTAGAAATTGTATGAACTTTATCGCTGTCTATGTAACTTTGTCGCTGTGCGATTTGACATAAAAAAAAAGAAAAGAAAACTTGTTATTTATTGTTGCACGCGAAAAAGTATTAAAATATCTTCAATCTAATATTAAACTGGATCGATCAAAGATTACTAATCAACATATTTAAATATTATATATTTTTATTTCAACTTTATAAATAATGAATAAGGATTTTGTTAATTAAGTACTTACACATTCCGTGCATCTAATCGTAGAATAAAATATATCTTTTTTTACACTCCAAAAGATGATGATTAGAAAGAGATCAGAGATACTAACGTTAGTTATTTTGTTTTAGATTCGATGGATCCGGTTGGACAAGGGTAAGTAACCATAACGTATTTACCTAGGAATTACTCGAAGTAACGATCGCGTTTCTAAGACTAGTCTTAGGACTGGTATCGTGAATAGAAACGATAAAGAATCGCTAAGTTAACGTTGTAACGATTTTTATGATAATCTGTCTCGGTGAATTGACGCCGTCGAAAAAGAACAGCTAGCTAGTCAGCCAGGCAGCCAGCCAGCCAGCCAGCCGTCTATCGGTCGGTAGGCTGAGAAAGTCTCAATATTTCAAATTTATCTAGAAAATGGGGTGTGCAAAATGGGCTGTCCATCGTAAGGAACGTCGAAACCGGCTAAGACTTTTTCCCGCCCTTGTGTCTTTCAACCCTCCGAACGCGTACCCTTTCCCTTATTCTTTCCCTTTTACCGCACGCCCCTTTCTTCCCCATTACCTCGTACTTTCCACTTTTCTCTCTAAGACCACCAAGATACCTGGATGTGCCTAACCTTTCACATAAGAATATCGAATGGATACATAAGTATTACCAGTTATCCTGAACGAATTCGAATATTATATTATTCGTTGGTCTTTCTCTCCGTCGGCAAAAAAGAAAAGAAAACAAACGATAGGATTAATCTTTAAGAAACGAAAAGGCGATTATTTTTTTCTCGAAGATACGGTTAGTGCGTTACACTATCACGAGGTATGAAGAGTTTCAACGAGTTTAAAGTAGTCGATAGATAGGATGCAGAAAACGAACGATTTCTCAATACGACGAAGAAGAGGAAGAAATGATGGAGTTGCTACACCGACGATTCGCGATTACGCTTCGCAGCGTGGAAAAGCAAGAAAGACGATCAAAGTGATAGACACATAGAGAGAAAAAGAGAGACAAAGAGAGACAAAGAGAAGGAAAAAGGGAAAGAAAGAGAAAGAAAGAGAAAGAAAGATCTCTGAGGGAGGCAACGAGCGTCTCGGAGAGTAGTAGCCCATCGAAAGGAGCGGACCGTCGGCTGAGCCGGATCGTGCAAGGTATAAGCTCTTTCTCTCTCGAAACATACACACACATATATGCTCGTATGCACATAATAACATATCCACATATACTTACTTGAAGAGATAGACGAGAAGAAACATACACACACACGAGTAAGAAGCCAGAGCGAAGATCGGAAAGAGGCTAACCTCACGACGAGGACGAGCGAGTGAGAAAGAGAAAATGTGATAGAAGGAGAGAGAATGAGAAAGAGATAGATAGAAAAAGAGAGAGAGAGAGAGCCATTCATCTTGGCGCGCCTAGCCTGCGCCGGATTGGCGGGGCTCGGTAAAGAGCGCGCGTCGATTGGCCGGCAGTGTTTACCAGCTGGTGCCCCCGGCAGCCGGCGCTCCACGCTCGACTGTCGAAGAGAGGGGGGCAGAACGCGGAGAGACAAGCGGCGCCATTATTGTAAGGGGTTACATTTAGCTGGCCGTGGGTTGTAGTACGCGGCGTTCGGGATAGGGGGCTATAGTACCTTCATGCATGGCCCATAAAGGATTCGTCGACTATCCGAGAAGTACGCAAGAAACGGCTTCTAACACCTGACAGAGGGGCCACGGCTCTTCTCTTCTCTCTCTCCTCGCAGTGGTGCGCCGTTCCATCGGCTGCAGGCTGCCATCGTCGCTGCCGTCGCTGCCGTTGCCGTCGTTGTCGTCGTCGTCGCCGCCGCGATTGTCATTGTCATCATCGGGCCTGTCAATTTCGTGAACGAGAAGAGTGAACGCGCGCGCAAACGAGTTGGTTAATAATATCTCGGGGGATGGATCGTCGGTGAGATGATGATCGGTTCGCAATAGTCGTGGTCAATCTTTGCTCGCGCACGCACTCCCAATCGCGGTTATTATTATCTAATTATAGTCTGATACTTGTGACAAGAGAAAGAAATGTGTTGGCTTTTTGGCTAAGTGGCGATAGATAGATGTGAAGGATAGTCTTAAAAAGGAAAGAAGAAAAGGAAGAAGAAGAAGAAAACTAATAATAAGAAGAATCATTATTGGTAGAATAAAAAAGTGAAGGATAATTAATTGAAAGAGGGAAAAGAGGAATATTAAAGAAGTTAGAGCAATGAGGAGGGATCCGCCGGCGAGGAGGACGGCACGCGGTTGCTGGCGTTGAAGGACGTAGCTGAGGACGTCCGAGCGAGGGCCGACGCCGGACGAGGAGGGATCGCGGCGATAGGGCTCGATCGCTCATCGGCCGGGCGATATGAGTTCGAAATTCATAATCGATAGTATGCTACCAAAGTATCATCAGCAGTTCCATCACCAACAACTGTTCACCAGCGCGAATCCCGGTACGATCCAGGCGTGTACCGCTGCGAGCAGTCCGGCTAGCGCGGCTGCTAGCTTAGAATCGAGTTTATCCGCGGCTGCTGTTGCGGCCGCGGCAGTAAATTACGCACAGCAACACAATTCGCCGAGTCCGACGGGCTCGAGCCCCCAACACTCGGGTAGTTCGGCCTCGACCTCGCCGGCGGCCCGCACCGCATCAAGCATGTATCCTTACGTTTCGGCAGCGGCCGCGCACCATCATCACCAGCAACAACAAGCGGTCGCAGCGGCCGCGTTCGGTGCTACCTCCAGCATGGTACCTGGATTCGGCTCGAGCGCGGCCGCAGCCTCGAGCGCTGCCCTCGCCGCGGCAGTGGCCGTCGATGCAGCGTCAGCCGGTGACAAATCTTGCCGATACACCGCAAGCCTTGCCGGCAATGTCGCACCTACATCAGCCGACCCAATGGTCAACTATACCCTAGGTCATCATCATCAAAACGGCGCTACCCCTGGTAGCCTCGTATCTTCCGCCTCAGCTTCCTCCGCCGTCTCGGCAGCTTCCGCATCTATGGCCGCGGCGGCACAATTCTATCACCAGGCTGCTGCGGCTTCGGCCGTTGTCGATCCTCTCACCTCCTGCCAGCAGCCTACCACTGGTCAGCCTGGTATTTCGGACATTCCTCGCTATCCTTGGATGTCCATCACGGGTGAGTACAAATTATTACAAATTATTTTCTTATCTATCTTTTACTATATTTACCTACATCTGCTTCTTAGCAATCTTGACTAATTGATCTTTGTCAAACGTATAAAATCGTAATGAAAATAAAATAAAACTCATGTATACCGCGTGACACGATGTTGTACGTTTCAAAGACAGCTTTGCTTCGCTACAATTCTTTTCTTCTTCTTCTCCATAATGAAACTTGGTAAATTCTAGCTCACGCCGAAGCGATAACTTCCATTGTTTAACGCGAAACTTATTCTGTTCGTGTAGTACATAATGCATTATCCGTGTACCACCTTCGACGATACTTCTTCGTTAATTTATTAGCTCGAACAAAGTGTCGATGTCGTGTTTTTGCCTCGCTAATGTTATTCGAGCGTGCACCTTTGTAAAGTCGTGCAAGAAATATGTCTTTTCTTATTTCTTATCTCTATCGTTGTTCTTTGAACATTCTCTTACAATGATAAACATTTTAACTGTTTAGAATATATTCCACTCTTTTTATTTAATTCAATCTATCTTGGAGTATAGAATGTGTGTGCTTTCGCCTTTATATTTTTGAATATTCATTAAACGATCGATAAATTTCTTAGCTTTAAAATTGTCAAATTTATAACTTTAATATGCAAACGCGATAACGCAACGCGTGTTCGCTAAGTAACGAATTTCGTAAGATTCATTAATATTAGAAAATTATGCATCTTTCACTAATATCAAATTATTATTTGCATATTTGTTTTCATAAAGAGACAAATGGTAATAATATAACGTAAAGAGTAATTAAAACGGTATATGGCTATCTTTGAATATACACTTCGATTGAGATGTAATCTCAGGGTATATAAATTATTAAAATATATATTAAATTTATATGTGTGCGTGCGTGTGTATGTATTTTCTGTCGTCTTAAAATAACGTAATGATCGATGCTAATCTTTTGAATTTTGTCTCACCAATTGACCATCCAATCATCGAATATATTCTCCTAATTATCCGTTTCGTGCCAAACATTTGAAGATCATTAGCTAAAATGACCATTATTTGATTAACGAACTTGTTGATAACAAACTCGACGATAAAAAGATATTAATAAATTAATATTCCTACTGATAGTTTTACATTAGTATTATACTTAACATTTACATGAATAAACGCGTTATATGTATAATAGTACTCAATTATTCCCTTTTTTAAATTCATTGGTATACACCTTTTACGGTCGGTACTGTTTTTTTCGAATTGTTAACGTAATTAAATTAAATGCAATATTTCCATTTGTCAATCGTCATTAATTATTATTTACATGCATCGATTGTAAATAGCCTTATTATATTAATGAATAAAAGTTATTTGAATATTTATCGGTATTATAAAAAAAAAGAGGAGAAAAAAAGAAACAAAAAAATCCGATTATAATCGATTAGATTCAATATCGATGATATAGAGAAATAAAAAAAATTAACTATAACCTCGCCGAATTTTAATTTCCATAATGTAGAGATATGTAAGAGAACGAAAAGGACAACAATAAGGGAAGAATAAAGAAAGGCGCGGAAAAATATGTCGTCGTCGTCGTCGTCGTCATCGTCGTCGACGTCGGGGTCGCGCCGGGGGCGTAATCCGGTGCGGCTTAAATTGAATCGAGAGACAAAAAGGATTACGAGAGATGTGCTTTAGAGGATGCCGATCCTTCCTTTAATCCTTCCCGTCCCGCCGCTTCAAATTATTGCGAGCTTTGTGCGTCTCACTGTTAAGAGTTTCCTAACTTTCTAATTGCATCTTGTTGGAGCAGCAAAACGCATGAGACATCGAGAGCCCCTTCCGCCCCACCTTTCCCTTTCCTTATTTCTCTCTCTCTCTCTCTTTCTTTTTCTTTCTCTCACTTTATTCGTCTTTCTCCTACGCTTTGCGTCTCTCTGTCGGCTTAAGTCTCTTAACTCTGAACGTTGTATATATCTATTTACTTATATACTTACATTTGTGTCTTATGAACGCGAGCATCCGCTAAAAAGTTCGACGAACGTGAATATCTTTCTCTCTCTTTCTCTTTTTCTTTTTAAGAATAAAGAAACCTTGACTTCCTTTAGCTTCATTTATCTTTATCTTTCTCTCTTTCTCTTTTTAATTCGAAAACGACATACACTCTGCAAGTGTTCTGGGAACATCGTTGTCGCCCCGATGAAAATATCGTAACATAATTTAGAAGGATGTCGAGTCTTTTAATCAGCGGATGCTCACGACTTTCGAGTACGTCTCTATAATGGTATTTTTGTTGTTTTTCAGATTGGATGAGTCCCTTTGACAGAGTCGTATGCGGTGAGTAAAGTTTCTTCATCTTTTTATCTTAAGATCGCTCATATTTATTCCGCATTTCTCTCGTTAATTAGAATCGTAACGTAGTACATTATACGACCGAGGAGATTCCGCTAAAAATATATTTGCAAGAGCTACCGGGTTTCAATAAAGTAATATGTACATAGTATTCTTACGTATACAGATACTATGTCTCTGGGTATCTTTTAACCTATACCTACTACATACTTATGTGCATATATACATACATCGGAAATACGCGACAAAAGGGTTCTCAAACGATATCGTTATTAGGGGAAAGCTTACGAGGAGTCGTCGCGTATAAGGATTTCTCTTCCTTGCGTAGGACACCCTCATACAGTTACATATGGTAAGCATATTTTTCTTTCCCTGATTTCTATTCACAGGGACTTACCCTCTATCTCATATATTTTCAAACTTATACTACTAAAACTAGTTTTTTTTAGTTCAAAGTTCAACGACGCAATGATGGCTATGTTATTAACATACAATGCCGTATCTACTTAAGTAATGAACTATTATCATCAACATTTATAGATATAAAGTTATAATAATTAAATATCAACCTGTGTTCGACGTATTTATTACAATGGTTATTTTTCTCAAACTTATATTTATATTTAATCGAACTTAATTAATCGAAATATATGAAACACAAGGTAGAATACTTAACAAGTACTTATCTGCATATCTAGTAATCATTTGCATTGTCTAATCTTTTGAGAAACGAAAAGGCACGCCTACGTAACTGCTACGTAATATATGTGGGATCTTTTGAATGCGTCAAGAGTAAGGTCATGGTTTGGGAACGTTCACGTGAGTCGTACTACCGGCCGCACGCGCGAAGTTGTATCCTATTCATTTATGATACTTGTGCATGCAAGAAGGACATGTATACGGCCAACTACACCTGTCGTCACTGTGATAATGTTGCTGGCGAATAATCCGGCGCCTATCTTTTATAGAGCCACTTACGGCCATACAATGGCGTAGTAAATAGCGATTAGATAAAATTAAAACTTCAAACACTTTTTATTTTATTATCTCGGTTTGTTTACGCTCACCGGTTAATAATTTCAAACGGACCTCGTACTCCCGGATTCTGAGTCCATGGTCAAGCCTACTACCACCGTTCATGTCGGTGGGGAAAGGCTTAACCGATATTTTTCTTTCCTGCTCGATAATATTTACAAGATCACCAAAGCTAACATCGGCCGAGTTATATATGCACATATGTAAGTATCTATACTATATGTGAGCATGTATAGTATATATATATTCATAACATGCACATGCACGTTCTAATGGATTCGAAATTTCTCTCAATTTCTCAAAAATTAAGATAAACTCTTTATTTCTTTAATAATGAATTGCTAAATATTATCATCGTAATAGAATTAGTGTTTTGATAGATTTTTTTTATCGTATATAATGAAATAAAAATTATATATAGATAAATTGAAGTTTTTCTTTCCTTTTTTTTTCTTTTTTTTTTTTAGAAAGTTAAGATATACACATCCTAGATCAATAAGAGGAATTATTTATTATTATTATTATCATCATCGAGAAAAACAAACTGTATTATTCGCGTAACGTACTTACTTACCAACATAAAACGTTTATGAAAGAAGAGTGAAAAAATTGTTAAGTGGAAATCTCACGAGCCCGTTTCGCTCGTTTTCAACGATGCGTTTATATTACTCGAGCCAAGCTTAGGGTCGAGTAGACTGTTAAAAGAGAGGAAAGAAGAAGAGGGAAACGATGACGGCGTGACGAGGAGTGGGCGTAGATCGTGCTCATAAAATCATTACCTATCATCCTTTACACTTTTATGGAGCGAACCCGATCTTCGTTAGTCGTTCCAACGAGGCCGCAATGCGAAAACTCTACAATCTGACTTCTTTATAGTCGTTGAAAGAACGTAATCGAATTAAACCGATTATTACATTACGGCCTCTTGTGAATTTTTCAGATTTGTCACTTTTAAAATAATACGATTAATCCTTCTTCATAATTTTTTGTACTCTTCGATAATACTAATCATGCAAATACACTTTCCCAAAACCTTTCAAATTTACAATAAACGATGTAAACGTGTATAGGTACAAAGATATATTTATATAATTCAATAAATAAGGTAATATTTACCTAGTCCTCGTGGTCGTAATTATCGACCACATGTCGATCCGTAAGTCATGAAGAAACAATTTTCTAACCGGCCTCGAGAAATTGTAGTAGATATATATATATATATATATATATCATTGATATAGCAAGTTATAACCGGAGGAAAAAGTTTTCTACGGGCGCACGTACGAAACTGGGTAAAGATGGCCCATCCATCCGGAATTCGTCCCACGAAGCGTACTTGGAACAAAATTGCGATAGGTGTCATACTTTTTGAGGAAATATTCGATGGATCCTGAATGCAGAGGGAGAGAGAGAGAGGGAGATGGAGAGAAAAAGAGAAAGATAAAGAGGGAGATAGGTGGTTGAAGCGACGGCGCTAAGAGTGACTATGGTGGAGGAAAAGAGAAAGAAGGGGTAGTATTGGTGGAGGATGGGAAAGGTGGAGAAGAAGAAGTCCAGGTAGGGGAGGAACAAGCAGGGACGATGAAATGGGATAATACCGACGCTGCAGGACGCGGCAGCCATCATCGAATGCTAATGAGGGGTTGCCGGCTTTCGGGGCGGAGGATTCAGCTCGTACAACGACGCAGCTTCGGTCTGATTATAAATTATACATTATCTCGCGCTAACCTTCTCTTCTGTACACACCGAAATCCAACTAGGCGTAGGTACGCGTTTCGTTACTATCGCGTGAACACCCCGTGACCAGCAACCCTGTTCTACCCTCTTGGAAAACTACGACAATCCTGAACTCATGAAAACGTGTTTTGCGATCGTTTCGACCGTCGACGCCTTTTTCCTCTGTTCTTGCCTGAACATTCTTTTCCCCTTTCTCTTCTTACTTTTTTTTTCTTTTTTTGTTAATTCTTTTATTTCCTTTTTTCCTTTTTTCCTGTTTTTTTTTAAAGTTCCATTCTCTTCGTCATTCCTTTCAAGAAAATAAACCGTTCGACCTTAGACAACGTAAGCTTGATCTAACTCATAGAGAACATTGTTGAGTATTTCGAAGGACGATGAGGAAGGGTGAAAAAAAAAGGGATAGGGGAGAGATGGGTAAAATCGGGGAACCGGAGTCGTGAGGAGATACGAAGGCTATGGAAGAAAAGGCTAGTCAGAAAGAAAAACAGAGAAAAAAAGAAAGTATGTGTGTGAATGCGTGTGTGTATATCTGTGAGAGAGACAGAAAGAGAGAGAATCGTGTTGTCACAGAGATTATTGAAACTGCAGTTTTATGGGCCTTAAAAGCAGTTTAATTGCCGTTATATAAGTGTTTATGCGCTGCTAGCTTTGGCCTCCGCCTGCGCCACCCTAAACGTTTATTTTATGGTCATACGGCGCAGCGCGTACCCCGTTTTGTCGCGTGCCGAAAGCATCATACAAGTCAAATCCCCAGGACGACGACCGGTCGATTCTAAACGTCACCGTACGTTTACACTTTCCTTGCACCTCCTCGAAAAGGCTGCCTTACTTTTATCTCTTCTACCTTTAAACCGGGCTGGCTTAAACGCAGCATCCACTCTACGTAGGCAGGCAGCCTGCTATCGTTGAGAATCGCGTGCCCAACCGATCGCTGGGCCCCAACACATTTTATCGCTTCCCATTTGTGCTCCAATACGAACGGAACCGGTGACCGTGCTCCTGTAATTCCCGAAATTCGATATTAATAGACGTAAGTGCGAATTTAAGGAACCGCTACTTATTCGAACTTGAATATCTTTACTGTCTTTGCCGACGGACGCTACGTTTTCATCTTTCTCTTTATCAAAATCCACATTTTCTAATTACTCGACTAGATTACGATGTTTTGAAATTATTAAAAAATAAATCAAAGTTCATAATTAATATATTCTTTATATTTGCATTATTAATTTTACGAGTATTAATATAATTAATTTGTTATTTGACGTTAACTATTATCTACATGTGAAACATAAACGTATGTCGCAATGTTTCTCAGGGTCATAGTAAGTCTAACCAGGGAATCGTTTCACTTCGAGGCACGTCCCGTTCGCGACGATAGAATCCTCGAAAAAGTTTCTGCGAGATGTTCGCATAAGTATGCAACCGATGTCCTTTACCTGCATAACGATAATATGCATATATGCAAACGGTCAAGAGAGAAGTATCGTGGACATTTGTATAGGGCACTCGTAGGGAATGGCGCAACGACACGTGCAGCTGCATCTCGAGTTTCGTCGATAACATTACAAAATGGCTTAGGAGTCGTTCCACTTAAAAGCATTCTCTCTCGCTCTCTCTCTCTCTCTCTCTCTTCCTTGTATTTCATCTAACTCGAGATAGCTATTTTATTTGTGTCTATTTTTATTGTCTTTATATCATTATTACACCATACGAAATGTAATTTTCACTTTCCTACTTGTCTTTTTTTTTTTAACAAGAGACTTAAACTCGGATAAACGGGGCCTACAGCGGAATGCTTCAATAAAACTTCAAAACTTTCTTTTTTCTTTTTTCTCTCTCTCTCTTTCTTTCTTTCTCTTTCTCTTTCTTTCTTCAAATACTTTCCTTTCTTTGTCTATTTTTTATTTCTTTTCGGACTCTCGATACCAACAGCGAGGAAAAAAAGAGACGATACCCTTTTACGAGAAACCGAATCTCGAGTTTTTTAAGGAATAGCTATGTTTTTTACGAAACTTTCACCCTATCTTTTTTGTCACGTATCTCGTCATGGTTGATTCCAAATAGTCGAAAGTCAAGTTTACCTGATCGAAGGATCGGAGCTTTTAAATCACCGATGACTTTTTTAGTATCTTGACAAAGTGAAAGTAAAGGCTTCGTTTGTTTGCTCGTGTCTCTTTGGAAAATAAAAAAAGAAAGATGAGAGATACATTGGAATTTTAGTCTCTAGGTTTGGTTAAATCTGATGGAAAAAAAAAAAATATATATATATATATATACATTCAACGGTAATGATTTTAATAATTATCATATATACCAAATATTTAATGTTTATAAAGAAATATTACGATTGCATTAAATATTAATTAAATTTTATTACGCGCATGGACGTTTTTATTTGTCAACGTGTATTCCCTGTGAATTAATTTCGATAATACCTTGATTTATCAGACAACGATATTCCAACACAATGAAATTTCGTATTTGAAAACATTACATGCAAATGGAACTATTACTCAAATAACTGTTTTAACGATTCCTATATCATTTAAATACTTATATTTTTAACTCGTCGAGTTAGTTTTGTATCTCGTTCATTACTGTTACTGGCTTATCTTTTAAGCATGATAAATAAATGGTAGATTATTTAAAAAAAAATATATATACATATATACATTTCATTACGTATCTAAATAAATTCCTTTTGACTTATATGCATTTATATGCGACGTTACAAGTAGAAAGCAGTCTTTATCAAGAGCCATGAAATTAATAAAAAATAAAGAGAGTAAGGTGAAGAGAGAGAGAGTATGTGGAAGAGTAAGAGAGATAGAATATCGTCGTTCATCGGAAGTAATCGTTTGAGTTTTTTACGACGTGCCAGATTTACCGATATCCTCGTAAATTTCTACTAATGCCGTCGTATCGTTTCAGTGCCGTATAAACAAAACGCATGCCACCGATTGGTCGTTCTTTTTCCATTACCACGCAATAAACTCATCTTATATTTTTTTTTATATTTTTAATACAATGACGTAACTAACGTAAATGGTGGTTTAACGAAGTAGTACAATTTTTAATGAAACTATCAAATAGGAAAATAGAATACGATGTAAGAGAGAATAATCGTAAAATTTAAAAAAGAAAAATCACATTTCCTAATTATCCCGACGTAAGCGTATAAAGAATGCTCTTAGCCGATCAAAACTTATCGCGAAAGTACTTCGATGAAAAGTAACGTTGATCGCTTCATCGTCTCGAGTATTTTTTAGAGAATGGTCCAGATAGGATTGAAAAGTTATTTCGATTCCTCGACGAACTTATACGTATTTATATATAGTTTATATTTGTCAAGAGTTAAAAGAAGTTAGATTTGTAGGCTTAATCTTTTGTTCCAGTAAGAAGCACGTGCGATCTTTGCCGAGAAATAGTCCTTGTGGTTGTTTGAGTTTTAATTTAAAGAGGCAACGATCATTAACCTTAATGAACTGATTTCCAAGGGAACTTGACTATGCACTATATATAAATAATGTATGCGTAAATACATAGGTATGTAGAGGTATTTATTTAGGTAGATATAAAATAGTTGCCGACTATCGCTAAAGCTTTGAAATATCGAAATGTCCGTATACACGGATGAAGGAGTCTCCCATCTGTTTTGCTAGCGTGTACACGCTTGCTAATTATTACCGGATGGTATAATTTATCGCAATTATACCATCACTTTTATTCCGGAATCTCGTTTCTTATTTTTTGTTCATCGCATTGGATTCCATATAAGGTTAACCCGTTCTCCTTATTCGTGTTAACTTTACCTTTCGATCGAGCTTAAAGTCTTATTCGTGTAGCCTTCGCTCTATTAATTTACTCGACTCGGTGTTACCCTCGGAAACATCGAACCGATCGTAAGAACTTTGCTGTTAAATTACGTTCGATGCGGGATTCGTAGATAGGAGGGTATATTGGCGTACGAAATCGCGGATTTCAATTAAAATAATCGATTCTTCGAGTCGTATTACGTAGTAAAATGAAATCTACTTGAAATAAGAATTAAGCACGTGCGAAAAACGATCGCAAATTCTTACATATTAGTCGAATACGCCTACTTTCTAATGCTACCGTATTTAGTTCTATTATCCGATGGGGGATCCCTGTCGAAAGATTTTCATCTATTTGTAATAATTCGATGTATCATTGAACGCAACACACGTGGGAACGTTTATTCTATAATCGTTAATTTAAGTTTAACCATTATTTGCAATTCTCTATATACCATAAACAAATAACTATTTTATATTCTCCATTATTCACTCGATCTACACGATATCTTACAAAAGTTAAACAAAAATGTTAAACTAAAATTCAAATTTACATACACGAGTTATATCGTATATCCTTTACACCTAATAACCATACATAAATACGATCTACTATTTGACAATCTGATTTATTAAACGCTTCTTTTTTTTTTTCTTTTTCTCTGTAACTTTTAAGAAAATATTTTATTCGAATAAATTATTTTGTCCTCTAAAATGTTAATTAATATCGAATGCCAGCTATAATCTTCTTTCAAAATCTCCCTCGTGAAATTCAAATTAGAAGACCTTGCTGTTAATTTCGGTCGTTCGTTATTAAGGAAAGAAAGAAAGAAAAGAGAAAAAAGAAAAAAATATAAAGAAGGTAAAGTCAAATTGTAGTACAGGAAGAAGTCAGATTTCTAAAACATATAACTAGTATCTAGCCCTCTCCTCTCACTCGAGACGATTCGGATCATTCGCGTTTCCGGCTCGCTTTTGGCCCCTTTTAGCTAAAAGTTTCTCTTTCCCGTAACAAACATCTCGTTTCGGTGAGAGTTTTCAACAGATATCGCAGTCCTCCTCCGGTCGGTTGTCGTAGCTGGCGTCAAACTTCTCTTCATCTCTATGCCGAAACTTTAGTTTACCGTAGTGTTTAAGAGAAAAATCGCCTTTTCTCCATAGCGGAAGTTCGTCGTGGTAGTCGAGAATATCTAACCCTTGTCCCTCTACACCCCTTCACTCATTCTCTCTCCTCTCTTTTTTTTGTTCTTTTACCTCGTTCGTGTTCGTCCAACGACGAATTCCAAAGAAAACTTTCTTGATGCAAAATGAAGACGATGCTCTTTTACATTTTATCTTGATAACCTATCCCATTTCTTTATACCGTTGGGATAAAAGGATTAAAGCTGGAGTATTTTTCTACTAGATTTCCGTAACAATCTTCGGACTTTTCTTCATTACACTAACCTCGGGCAAAACTAATACTAAATGTGGAAAAGAACAAAATAAAGATGTCTTTTTCTCTTAATAGCAACAACAACAACAACAACAGCAATATAAATCGGACTTCCTTGAACCCCTTTCTATATTGTGTCATTCTCTCTCATAGATTTCAAGTTCATCGACGGCATTTCAAAGGGAAACGAGCACACGGGATGGTCGTTAAAATCGAACGATACGATGATGCGCCTAGCGGTGTCGGTTACACGCTCGATAAAGTTTTACGAGGAGGACAGAACGATAGCGAGAAACGCTTGACGGTTGACGAAGATCCGCGATTTTACGAATTTTCAAACCTAAAAGATTCTTGATGTTATCATCCATCCTGTTTTCTCGTTCGGTTATCTGCAACAATCAATTTTATTATTTAAAAACAACGGTCAATCGAATTTATTCAAATATTCTTCCAAGGCATACTGTAAAGTTTAGTAGAATTATTAAACAAATATTAATTAAGTTATTATTTAAACAGGAAATATTCTGAAACGTGCGTACAGGATTTGTTTTCTTTCGAATATTTGCTGATTAATATGAATGATGGAACAATTTTCTATAGAGATAAAAATAACGTGCGTTCGCGTTAACCTTCTGAAAGGAATTGAATGTATATATATATATATATATATAGATATATATACTTACATGTTTATCGAAGCTCGAGATAATGATTCAACCTTTGAAATGTTTATCTACGCTCCCTCTCTCATTCTGTCTACCCGCGTGTCATTCATAGACCTATAAGAAAAGAATAAACAAAACATTCGTTAGAAATCTTATGAAGAAGAGTCTCAATTAAAAAATAAACATTATTTTGTCTCATTGAGTAACTGAAACAGTAGCCTTGAATTCCTTTACATTCTACGATCGTATTTTAATAATATCGTTAACGATACAATGATTATCTATCATTGTAAAATTAAATGAAATCAGAATGAAATGATAATAAAACATTATTATTATAATAATAATTGTTATTATTTCACGAAGTTCTCATTCTTTTTGTTTCGAAAATTTTGGTATATTCACGATCAGCAATATCCACGTAAATGCACAAATATGTATATGGAAGCATGCAATAGTAATAGAAAAGTTAGATCTCTCTGACAATGAGAAACGATCTAACGATACAAGAGAATCGAGAAGATAAAAATTTTTGCGACTAACCATGGAGACAAAAGAACGTGTTACAGAAGGATAGTGCTGACATACGGAACGACGACGTTTGACTGTGCAAAGAAAGGGTAGGAAAAGGTTGCCAGCACCTCGAGCATTGCTCGCTCGAAGGCACTCGGTTTGAATCGTGGCCACGTTCGACTGAAACTCAACTCTCGCGACTATTCTCTTTCCTTCTCTTTCTGGTATCCACTATATGACTGTGTTACTCTATGTCTCTACGACATTGTGGCACGGCACTGTAGTGGAGAACGACCCCCTGGCGAGCACTATCGTAACAAATGTGGCCGTTTGCATAACACGATGACGAGCAATTCGGGCAGGTTTGACGGTGCGCGATATAGACCTTTAGCCATAGGATGTAAAGAGAAAGTAAGTGAGAGAGAAAGAGAGAAAGAGAAAAAGAGAGAGGGAGAGGTCAGAGTTAAAAGAGAGAAGAAGAAAGAGAGAGAGAGAGAGAGAGAGAGAGAGAGAGAGAGAGAGAGAGACGAGGGCGGGTCGTGGTCGAGGTACAAGAAGAGGGTTCGAAGGTAGATAGCAGGGTGGTTCGTTCTCCCAGAGGGCTTCTGTATAATCTATGCTCCAAGATAGCCAATACCGAATAGGGAGCTGCATCCTTCCCTTCTTCTTGGTCTCTTTGTCTTTCTAATTTTCCATCTCTTTCTCTTACATACCCAGCCACCGCAATTCGAATTGGTCGGAACAAAGTGTGCGCTTGACGTTTAACGAAACTTTCCTTTCTATTCGTTTGAACCGTACAACGGTGGGAACGTTTCATTGATATCTTTAGATCTTGGAATAGAAAGATATATCGATGATCTAGACTACAGATCGTATCTTTGTTTCGAGAGTAATGAGATAGATAACTTAATGATCTAACTTTAAAGAGTTAAATGTTTAGAGTACTAACTTGCTAATTAGTCATTCGAACGATTTATATCTATGTTTATTGCGAATAAAATCGTATTGGGTTTCATGTATGCGCATACAGTTTTGCATTGAATGTATATTTATACTTCGTATCGCATTTTCGCAGTACTACGTTTAGATCAGCATTACGTATTATACAGTAACGTCTTTATCCATATTCAGTAATGACATTTTATGTATAATAAGCTCGATTCTCTTTCTCTCTCTCTCTCTCTCTCTTTCATTTTTTCTCGTATTTCTATTGCCATCTTCGACGTTTTCCTATTACATTCTATATCTTCTTATTACGACACTTTAAACAAGGACATCTTGCAATTAACCCGCATCAAATGTAACTCGAATTACTGACGGCCCGCATTGTCCTTCCAGCGTGTATTGTTGTTCTACTAGTGAAAAGGGTTAACTTCTTGATACGTTCGTTATCATTTTGACAAATTTTTTACGATCCTGTCTATCTGAAATGCACCAACATGTAAACAGTAGGAGAATAACACAATATAACTTATTTTTTGATTATGCAAAAACACCAGTAGTTGTGTTTTTATTCGAGTTAAAGAAAATAAAGAAGAGAGAGAGAGAGAGAGAGAGAGAGAGAGAGAGAGAGAGACACGGTTAATATAATAGAAACGAATTATCTAACTCTAGTTCAGAAGGAAAAGGTCACGTAAGTCCATTGGGCGAAATCTAAAAGTACGATACAAGGCTACTTCGAAGCGACGAACCGTTTTACAAGATATTGACCCTTCTACATGGTCTATAACGATGTAGTCGTAAGGGAACAAATTCAACGAATTATATCGGCGTCGAGAAAGTGGTCTTCTGATCGAAAAAAACACATTGCTATCCTTTTTTCTTTATCTACTTTCTCATGTCCCTTAAAATTTATTTTCTCATTTATACGATCGTTAAGCTTCACGTATAATGAAAGAAACGAATTCTTTTTTTTTCTATTTCAAAATAAAGAACACGAATAATATTGTCAATCTAATTTCAATTAAATTATTTACAACGTTTATAATTCTACAAATAAATCCACCCTATCGTTTGCTTAAGTTCTCGTTACTTTGTCTCTATTTTATTCGATAGAAGAGAAAAATCGGTTTGATCGAAGCAAAGAAACGATCTTCAATGTCTACACCAAATCCGAAATGGCAAAAGAGGAGGAGTAACACTACGAGGGAACGTATATACGCATAGGTATACATATAGTTGGCGAACGATCCGGTCTGAATATCGGGCAGGTACGGTACGTTGCTGTGCTCTTTCACGGTATACCCCTGATACAGCTTATCACGACTTTTATCCCTCGATAAAAACTAAAGGCCCCATTTCCAGCTTTTGTACTGCCCGCGGCTCTACTGGAAGGTATTGCGCCTGTTTCTCTCGCGTACACCTCTACGTACCTACGTGCATAACCAACCGATAGCTTCCTTTTCTCTCTCTCTCTTTGTACATATACGTATATGCATATACATATATAGAAAGAGAGAGAAAGAAAGAAAGAAAAAGAAAGAGATACATTTTCTAGCTGTGCACGGCAAATACGATAGCTGGCAAGGTTCTTCGTAGACTACGTGGGCTCGTGTCTCGCGAAAGAGAAAAACATGGAAACGTTCCGATGGTATGTACGACGAGCTTCGGTTTATTCGTGTTAGAGTCCGTTGTACGGAGTTTATCCTATACCCTTCAACTGTAGAAAGTAGTAGTAGTAGTGTAGTAGTAGTAATAGTAGTAGTGATCGTAGTGGTGGTAGTGGTTGCCGGGTGATCGAGGGCATTGGTGGGGGGTGCCAAGTCATAACGACGGGGTCGGGAGGATGGTGGAATCGTTACCGGAGCCTGCGAACGAGAGCGCATGTGCGCTCTATTCCCTTCTGCTGAGCGCATTGCATCCGAGGGAGCAGCCATGAAGGAACGAGGATGTGGAGTTCGGAGGGCTTGCTTGCTTGCTAGCTGGCTAGCTGGCTGGCTGGCTGGCTTTCTGGCTGGATGGCTGGCTGGCTGGCTGACTGGTTTGAAGGTGGGGGTAGACCCCGTGGGAGTTCTTCTATCTTACTGCTTTTATTATATGTGTGTTTGCTTAACGACTCTTCCTTCTTGGTCCATAGATCGTGTAGTCAGCTAGTCGCTCAATGACCGCTCGTAGATCGACCTTTTACGAGATGCCTTTGAATCTTAGATTCTTGACGATTTGATAATGACACATAATCAATTCATTGCCGAACTAAAACTTAATATTTTTGTTACTACTTCCTTCAAAAATTCTCTTATTTTAGCTCAATCGTAAATTTAGACTAACCTTTTTACGCGTATGTAATATAGTATTCATTATTTTATTTTTTATTTTAACACTAATTATACAAAATTTTGTAAAGAGTTAAAAATTAATTTATATTCTTTTTTATTGTCTTCGTTCAAGGTAATTCTTTGAAGAATTCTTCGTTGTAATAAGAGAACCGAAAATCTTTAAAAACTTTCTCTATCAAGTTACAGAAATTAATCAGTGTCTGGTGAACGACTACTAAAGATAAGATTATGATTTCACGAAAACATTCATTTATATATACTGTATCCTCCTGGAAATAAATAGTGTCTCTTCGTTGTGATACACACGTTTCATGGAAACGCAAAATTATCAAGGATTATTTTTCGTTGGCACTGTCTCTCTCTCTCTCGGAGTTTATTTATATGATATGAAGATTTTAAACATGTTGTGCTCGCCTTAAACTCAACAGAGATATTATAAGCCATCAGACGGAATGAACTTAGTAGACTTTGCGTTATTGTTTAAATGTACTTAAATAATGTGTCGAGGTAGAGATGTAGTAATACGATACAGTGAAGATCGTCTAAACTAGGCTACTATACTATTAGAATAGCAAGAGGAAAGTTCTCGTTTATCATTTTCAATCGTCCCACAAATATAATATTGTCTCTCAATAAATTTATAAAACGTATTGAAAATATTCTTAAATGTTCAATAATTCGGTTAAATTATGGCTACAATAATTTTTGTTGTTCTTTCATATTATTTTATTTTATTTTATTGCAATACTTATCTAGAAACTATTTATTTTCTCTTTCCATTAGATTTACAGTTATTGTGTTTCTGACGTTAAGTATCGCGTAAACGCGTAGAATAATATGTTATGCGAAATAACACGGGAAGTTCTTAGATAGCCGAAGGCACGTTTACGAAGATCTCAATCACATTGTTCAACGATATAAGGCGATGCTATCATGATTGTCACGATTTGATGGAGCGGTAATGGCTTGGCCAATATGTACATTCTTATCGAGGGTTCGCCATATATTGCGTATATACCTATCTATATGTCTTTGTGCATATATGTGAATACGAGACACGTAGGGAAGAAAGAAGAATGCATTACAAACACATTTCAGGCACTTCCATGGTGCAGGTTAAACATCTCAGAGTTGTAAAATCCATTGACGCAACGTCTTGAGTCGTCCGAGCTCGTACTTGCTGGTGTTCTTAAAAGAGGATGAAAAGAAAGAGAGAGAAAAGAAGAGAAGAGAAAGAGAAAGAGAAAGAGAAAGAGATTAAAAGGAGAAAGGGTGCGTAACACGTTCTAATATCGTAAAGCCGCAACGTGCTCCGATTAAACATTATCTCGGGAGTCCAATGTTTCTCACTAGGACGATAGACACATCCCAACGATATAAGCTCTCAACCGGATAAAATCTTATCCCAGCTCAATGATTTCTTTCAATAACCGACTTCTAGAAATTTTCACGAGAGCTAAACGGAATCGGAATATCGACTTTAATGCAACCATTCAAGTTGACAATTTTCTCGCTAACGCGAAGAATTCGATCGAGACGGCCGATAAAATAAGAACGTTAAAAGATAACGACGTTCCTAACGTGTATTAACGATTCACTTAAATGCGCTTATCATTTAAATATAAGATATTCTAACGAAGTAAAATCTAGTTAGCAACTAATGAGTAATAATCGTCTTGATCCTTGCGGGTATTCTCAATGAACCGTCAGATGGTACTTCACGGATTGGTATTATTCTGTAGCTATAGAGTTGCTATCGTAGTCTTACGTCGGATGTTCTAAATTGCAGGAGCACGACTTTTATTAGCGGAAAGAGACACCATGGCATTTGCATGTAATGGCGACGCAGTGGGTGGTGGTAGTGGTGATGGTGGGAGTGAAAACGAGGGGTGGTTGGCACGTTGGAAAATATGAGGGTTGAAAAGGGACATCAAATAGGGGATCGAAGGTGGTTCGTAATTAGACTCTTAAAGGTTCTACAGGGAACTTGCGTTCCATCCGTTGTATTGTAAAATGGGGAAAGGGGAGAATTTTTCGAAGGGTGCCGCCTTTCGTTTTGCAAATACGGTACAGCCGCCTGCCTCCATCTTCAGCGTTTTCGATCTAGGGTGACGTTACCTACATGTCGTTCTTTATTATAAAATGAAAATTTAATTCGGTACAGGAGCATCATCCCCTTTCACGGAATAGAATCGTGAAACGAGATTACATGTATTTTAGTACTGGCAGGGCGCCATACCGAGAGGTACTTACTTTATTTTTGAAAATCGCCCCCGCGACTATAACCACTCGACTTTCGTCATTTATTCTTAAACATTCGCGTAATTAACGCGCAAGGGTCTTTGATATTTCATAAAGGTTTACTCCTTCAAAAAATACTTTCAGTGAAAATATAAATATAAGTATGAGTAAGCGAACGTGAAAAATCACTGAAGATGGAAAGAAATAGGAACAATGGTGCTAGCAACGACGGCGGTCCTCCCCATAATCGAGGAGATATTTTTCGTTTGGAGAAACAATATCGCTGCTACTATCTTTCTTTGTTTCTCTTTCTCTCTCTCTCTCTCTCTCTCTCTCTCTCTCTTCCTTGACCCATCCGGTATACTCTTATAAATTTCACCGGCGGCTTTACAATTTTGTGGAAGATTAGAGCCACCATCCGGAGAAATAACTACACGTTCAGTCGACTAACACGAATACACCTACACGTATATAAAAGAGGGAACGCCATAGTCAGCATCTGGGCGAGAATCCGATCCTCCTGCATGCGCGCGGACGCACCTCGAAAACAACCAGGGACGCTTGTGTTTCGTTGGTGTAGGGTGTGTGCGTTAGCAGCGTGTATGGCAGATACACGGCAGATAATGGGAGGTACCCTTATGGATGGCGTTTGGGTTCCACCGGGAACAATGGAGCCCACTCTCCTCCTCTCTCCATCCATCCTTGTCGGAATCCTTTATTACTAGTCGCTATATATATACTTATACACGAACAGGATACCCTCATATATATTGTATATACATGTGTGCGTATGTATATGCATATATACCTATATATATATCTCTATAGTATATATCTAGGGTCGCAGGAACGTACCTGTACACCCCACGCGAGATCATGGAACGAACTGTCCAACCAATCAGGATTTAAGTCTATTGCGAAACATGATGAACCGCTGCAGCTAAGCGTATATATATACGCACACTAGTTTGCGTACATGACCGTGCGTATGCACCTGTTTCATTTAATTGCATAGGACAAAAACAATTAAGGGTCGACGCAGGATAAATCGATTTTAATTTTCCTACTCTAGCAAACTAGTTAGGCTACACTAGCTAGTTCTCTTCTTTTTCTTCTTCTTCGTCTTCGTGTCAGTCCTCATTAGAACGGTTTACGACACGTTACTTTTTCTTTTTTTTAACTTCTACTTAGGTAGATATTTAAAAAGTTTACGATTATTCCCCCTTTATTAAGAAATGATTTCTTTTCGCTTTACGATCATTGTTGATTAAAGTTTCATTAGTGTCTCAATCAAGAAATTCATGGAACGTTTCGTATAAATATTGTAATTCCACGAACGACGAAGACAAATGGTGTCCAGTTTTTGGAATACCTTTTATTCCTTCCACCCACTAACCATAATGCATTGCTATCTCCGTCTTTGTCCGTTCGTGGTGTCCTCGCTGTTGGAGCCTTGCCGATATATTCATTCGTAAATATCTCAAAACGGCTTAATTTCGCGGTGCACCGGTCGAATAAAATCTCCGGTCAGTGAAAAATGTTGAGAGTTTGGTCGTGGAAGGAGAAAGAGTGTGTGGAGTAAAAAAAAGAGAGAGAGAGAGAAAGAGGAAGAAAGGGTGGGAGGTAAAAGGAAATAGAGAAAAAAAAGAAAAGGAAACAGCATCCTCGATCGTCATCCATGAACTCTCTCTTCTTTTTCTTCTTCTTCTTTTTTTTATGATAAGAAGTGGGAGAGAGTATTCGTATTACTCGTTTCACTAACATCGGCTTCTCTCTGTTCCTCTCTTTCATTTCTTCTTTTTTCTTTATTTATATACCCTGATATATTTTATAATTAAATATATTTTATAAATAAATATATAATAAATTATACGAATGTTTCTTTATATAGGAGAAAAAATATTTTTGACGATAATTCTTTAAAGTTAGGTTCGCGTAGATGATTTATGAAACTAATCCTTTATACTTTTCTAATCCCAGTTGGTTCAGGTAACTAAATCCGAATCTAATTAATGCGAAAAGGACAAAGAATCAAGTTGTTTGTTCAGAATGCAGAAAATCCGTGAGATCCTCCTTGCTTGAAAACTCGCTGACCGATTTTTATCGTGAAATTAATGCGAGTATTAAGTATTCCGGTAAAAAAGAAAAAATACACAGTGGTATGGGAGGAAAATAGAGAAATTAATATCCGCACGATAAAGATGATATCTCGAAAATCGAATGGAATTTTTCCGTCCGTATAAGCGAAATTATTATTGTACTTGCGTTTCCCACCACGCATCGATTAATCATTTGTTTATTAGTCTCCGGTTACCTCTTGTAATTATTTTTTAACGAGATGTCGACAAGCACGCATCCTTCCGTGGCATGAAACACGCTTTAGATCTATAATAAACGTAACTTTAATTAATTGTTTCAAGGAAAATACACAAATTCGTAGAGATAGAGAGAAAGAGTAATTATTATTAATTACCGTATTAAGCGTATAAATTCAACCACGTTTATTATTTTCTCTCCGTTTTGTGATAAAAAATTTATAAGTAATAACGAAACATAAATAAAACAATAAATCTACCTTATAAAAGACAGATTTATTGTTCATTTTCAATCGATTTATCCATCAGTAGAAAAATCTTTAGTTCGATATTCTATTATCAAACTAAAGTTATTCGATGTTAATTTTATTCTCTTCGTGGGTAATTCTTGTAACCAGTATAATAAAGAGATTGCGATTAAATCTAACTCAACTAATTTGAATAAGATACTTCAACGCTATAATTACGTTAATGTTAAAGCTTAGTTAAGTAATTTTACATCAAAATCGTGTTCCCGACGAATCGAGTCGAGCGTGCGAACTTCTCAAGGTTGCTGTTTAATCTCTCTCTCTTTTTCTTTGTATTAAATAAAGTAAGTATGACATATTTTGTTTCTTCTACGATTCGAATTTAATCTACATAAAATATATCACTTTATGAACCTGTACCGGAGATAATTAGAAAATACTACACCTACGGAAATTCGAGATTCTGCAAATAGATAGCCGGTGCGTCGATCCGTAGTCTCTTCGACGAGTTTATTCCATAGAGTTTCTGTATTTGGCGTCCGGAAAGAGAAAAGAAACGTAACAAATTATTACAGCTTTGCGTTACAGCGTGTGCTAGTCAAAATCGTGTAGACGTAAAAGCATACACACACATATATTACTCATACGTATCTAAGTTATACATTGGTATTTGTGTGTAAAATGTATTATCGCGGCGCTAGCACGCAGCCGTATAAATCTTCCTTATAGCGGAGTAGGATTACGCGTTTGGTACGAACTGTATGTATCGTAGCTCTTTGCGTACGTATGGACAGCAGTCATTGACGTTCTAGCGCCGTCTGGCAGCTCTCAAGTTGCACGTAATATATATTTACGTAGCATCATCATTTATGTATGCATATGTATATATCTATGTATTTATATATTTATGTATGTATTTATATATGTATGTATATATGTACGACTTACGACACTTGGGACAACGCCTGGTACCGAACGTTAGCATTCCTTTTGATCATCTTATGTTAGATGAAACGATTCACCCAATCCCCTCCACTCTCCTTAAACGCTTATAAAAGAAAGTATCAAGTCGTGCCAATCTCGCTTTATAAACATCTTCTTTAGATCATGTCTATCGTTTTCTTCGTAACAACGATACGACATTGATTAAGTCATATCTGTTTAAAAAGTCTATTCGCAATCGATCGATGTATTATACATTACTAAAGATGAGATGTAAAATCGATATATAAACAACAATTTGTGTTTTTAAAGAGATTCGTGACACCAGACAATCCCACTTGTTCCCAAGAAGTAACAATGGGACGCTTTATGCGTTGAAATCTCGTTATTGTTTTTAACCACGTTTCTACTACCCATAGGAAAACCGAAATCGCAAAAGAGACGAGTACCAGGCACGTGGTTGACGTTTAATCGCTTCTTTAGATTTACGACAACCTGGCACCACTGTTGGATTAGTTGAATGCGCCCGCGCATTATGTGTATATGTATATGAATATTATATACATACATACGCTCATGAAGAGTCTACCCATCCCCTTTCCCTGTCTCTCTTATAAGTATTTACCTTACTTACTCTTATAGCAGCAGCTATTCCGGCGGGCTCGAAACAAACGACTGTCCAGTCCACTCGAACCGACTGCCACTTATCCCTGTTTCCTTCAAGAATCCCCCTACTCAACTTTACTACTCGCAAAATATCACAAACTTACCTCTTGGAATGTCACTTATCTGTAAGATGTAAGTGCTAAGGTATAATAAGATTAACCGATCGAAAATTAGTATGCTTCCTGCTGTTAAATTTATATCGAACTAAATTGCCTTCTCTGTTGTATAACCAGTAAATATCCATTGAACTTTGATATACTGAGAAAATATATCTAAAGATTTGTGATGTTATAAAAAAAAAAGAAAAAAATATACAATAGATAAAAAGAATTGAAAAACGTTGTATGTTTTCTAATTCGGTATAATTGATATTTATCTACACTGATAAAACTAAATTATAAGTTTGATATTAAGCAGCACGAGCCATTATTATTTATTTTCTACACGTGCAAGATTCTCGATGAAATGTGAATACGATGTTAAAACTGATTAATAATCTAACTCAAGCAAGATCTTGAGTAACAATAAGTTTCGAATATTCATGAAAAATATATTCCGACGTTCCAACGATCGATGTTATACCTTTGAGAGTGAGAGAGAATGAGAGAGATGAGAACACGATGGTCGAACTGACGCTGACGTTAACCATCGAGAAAGCGATTTATCGGCACTCCGTTTATCAGGCGTAGGGTGGCACAGAAAATCGATGTTACGTAGCTAAGTAACTGGAACGCAAAGACGGCGTAAGGGGGTGTGTCCTCGAGGGAAAACGTGCAACCCTACGTCTTTTCTCCCGCCTGCTAGTGGAAAAGAAACAAAATTATCCTTTAATATCTCTACTACCTATTTCTTTCGACAAAAAAGAAAATACACACTCTGTCTTTCTTTTCCTAACAAAAATCCTATAAATTAATCTAGACGAGAAAAAAAACATTTCACGATAAAATATCATATAAAATTAATAAATCTCAATACGACTGGATCGTTTTTCAAAGTGAAGGTTTAAAAAAAAAAATCTCTTTGAATAATGAGAAAGGAAAATCTAATGGCCTTTTAAAAGAGAAAGAAAAATAGAAAGAGATATAGATAGATGGAAATAATGGAATGCGAGTGGTCGAGGAGGGTGGCAACGCGGTCGAACAAACTTCCTCAATATCCTCGTCTACTTCGCGAGAGCGTGCAGGCCGCGTGTGGCGAGCGAAGCAGATATTAAACTTAATATACGGCCGCAATTAGGCGCAGGCCTTCGCCCTCCGCAGTTACACGCTCTCCTTCTCTTATACTCGTTCGGTTTCTCCTCGTGCGTTTGTATTTACCACTGAGCAAGTGCTGCTTTATTCGGTGTGCGTGTTCACACAAATGCACGATAAATCGCGTCACCTTTATACACACACACACACACACTCGCGTTTATACGCATACGCATAAATTTTATATATATAAATGTATGTACACATACATGCATAACACACACACACACATCTATAACATATACGTAGTTAAACCTTCACCACATCTAACGCTATTACTTTCTGTCCTAAATCATTCGGTCGAATGTCGGGTTAATTAGCCGCGAGAACGTCCTCTGTAGTGGTGCTTAATTGGATCGACATTTTGAGAGTATCATGATAGTGACAAAAGTCTTCTTCGATCCGACGATGAAAAAATTCCACTAGAAGAATTCGATCCTCTTTGTAGGATCGTTAACGAGTCTTCTTCGTAACAGGGCAACGCGGTACTTTATTATTAGAAGGGAAGACAATAATATTCGAAGACTTTTATTTATGTCGACCGATAAGGAATGAGAAAAAATAAAACAAAACTAAAAAGAAAAAGAAACTATAGAAACAAAGGAAAAGTTAAACCGTGTCGATCGGTGCATGATTATTAATGAACCTTGACCAATCAAGCCGTGTAACGATATACAACGCTCGTTAACGTCACCCGGATTTTCATTACTCTAAATGAATAAATAAATAGTAAAACACTTTTCGTACGATAGAAAGAGATAATACGATACGTACGATGACCGAGCTTATTTTCTTTTTTTTTTATTTAATTTCGAATATTTTATTAATTAACCTCACTATTCAATGCGTCTCCTACGTTGTTTTCAAAGCTAACGATACCTGCTTGTTTCTGCTTCGTTTCTCTATATCAAATCACTGAAAGTAAAGCGCAAAACGAATGCGTATGAATTATGATAGTAAACGTAAGGCGACTTAACCGGATCTCCTTTCAAAATTGATCGTTTATGAATGTAGTTAATTATATGCGTATTTTTTTCCCTTTCGATTGAAATTTTTTTTTTCATAGAAAAAATAACTTTTCTACACAATTAATTCGTTATTTTTTATTGTTAAAATGTCATTCTAAGCTCATTTGAATGTAATAACCAGTCTATACGATAAAATATATTTTTCAAAAGAAAGTTCGACATATATTTCAAAAGCATTAGTCTTTTTATCTCGTAGAAATACTTGATATCTAATGCTTGTGGCGGCACTTCGTCGATGGCCGCCAACGGATATTTATGGCGAATGAAATGGCCGCAATCAGGTTCACCGGTTTTCGAAGACCGACGAGAACTCTGGACTGGAAAAGAAGAAGAAGAAAAAGAAAAGAAGATGAGAGTTAGAGCGAGAAAGAATGAAAAGGTTGAAAGAGAGAGAAAGAGAGAAAGAGAGAGACAGAGACAGAGAAAGGGAGTTAGGGATAGAAGAAGAGAGGGAGGACTGGAGAGAGGGAAAGCTGCAACGAAGGGTTTTCGAGCTCTGCCTTGACTCGCCCCTGCGTGATGTGCCGCCAGCAGGATGGAATGGTTCCCCTTCGGTTGCCAAGGTAACGTATGGCGCACCCTTCGAGTTTCGACTACCACCTCGTGGTGCTGCAGCTCTACGTTTTTATGCTTTGTCTGTTTATGTGTGCGTAGGTGTATATATATGTGGTTTACGTTGAGATCGTGCGCACGTTGCCCTCGAAAAAGCACATACCGATGACGACGACGACGACGCACGCGTCAGAGTTTGTGTGAGTTTGTGCGCGAGCCTACACGTATATACACGCATACACACACACACACACACACACATGCGCGTATACATCTTCGTAAGTAATACATGTATATGCACACATATACTCTGTCTCTTTCGCTGTCGTGGACCACACTGCTGTGAACGGCCATGCTGAATTCAATATCAGCATTCTCTGCATTCTCTCGGAATTTTCTTCTTGGCACTGAACGATATGTGCTTGATGGTTTAACCTGCATCAAGATCCGCGTTCGGTTCTCACTCTCTTTCTCTCTCTTTCTCTCTCTCTAAGGCTTCATCGTCGAGAGGAAGGATCTTTCCTTCGAAGGTACCGAGGGAACTCCGAGAATTCACCTTCTCCCGAGTAGTATCGAGTTTACTTTTCTTTTTAAAATAACGATCGCTCGTGAGAACTCCGATTTTGCCTTCTTTTTTCTTCTTCTTCTTCTTCTTCTTCTTCTTTTCTTCCTTTCTTTTTGCAAATCTTCCACGAATCCGTAGTTCGATTTTATGTGACATTTTGAAAGCTTTGCCGCAGCGATTTTTAAAATGCTTAAGGTATTATACCATAGTTTGAGATACGCGGTCTTACTCGTTTGTGTTTCTTTGTTAAATTTTTATATTATATATTTAACATAATCAATTCTCAAACGATATGAGATATAAATCTGATATTAATAAATTCATTACTATTTGTATTGTTAAACGTGCGTATTATAATGATATTATCTACCCGATCAATTCTCATTCGTGTTCATAAATCAAATGAATGCGTTTGGAATAAAAGCCTAACGATATCGCTTGATATTAATATAAGATTTCGTACAATAAAATCTACCAGTTGATTTATTAGCCATTCTTTATATTGTACGTGCGAAGAAACATAAGCCGACTTATAAATTAATTGGCTTTTATCAGATGCATAAGATGCATCTTTTAAAAGCGAGTTTGTAATGCCGAGAAATACCGAGAGAAGGAATAATGATTTATTATTTAAAATGTTGGATTTAAATGATGTATAATACTTTAACCGACGCATAAGTTCTAACGTTTCCTACTTTGAAAATCCTGCATATTTTGTTTCCAAGTGCATTGAGAAGTTTAGGTTACGAGAAAATATTTTCCGTCACTGTGACACGTTCTTATCTTTTATCGTTGCGATACGCATAGGAGTTAATGTATACTTAAAAAAAAGAATAGAAAAAAGAAAAATAGAGAGAGAGAGAGAGAGAGAGAGAACAAAATGAAATGATTAAAAAATATTCATCGCGATAGGGAGGATCTGTCAGTTTGGTTGATATATCTGTTAAATAGCAACTCCCTTTGTCGCTACTCAAATATTCCATTATCGTTAAAAATTGATAAGTCCATTAAAAAGAGAATTCACATTGCGTTCATTCCACCTACGTAAAAATTTACGATATCTCGCATTTTAACACCGGTGTTATGAGATACTCGAATGCTTGATTTCGAATTGTGTGTGATTCGAATATTGATCGATATGAAAATCAATGTCGTTGTTCTTCTCTTTCTTCGATTACTACAATCGATCGTTTATTTATGATTGCATTTGAGAGTGTTTTAAGATATGAATGCGGAAAAAGGAAGAAATAAACTTATTGTACAATTTATCGAACTTTAAATCATTGTGTTCCTTCATTCTTTGTTAGGTAATACGGTAAAGAAAATATTTTTTTCTCTACTGACAAACCCTAACAGAAAGATTCAAAGACACAGCTTGAAATGTTTTGCCGTAAAAAATACTAACCGGTGAGACGTAAATGACAGGTATACCGAATTACGCGATTGTATTTCGATAACTATTCAAACGCCATAAAAAACTCAGAATCGTTGTGTTGGTCAAGAAGACTGCGTTCATGTCCTTGACTTTCTCTCGGAAAGTCAGATTGCGTAAAAAAAGGACACCTTCTAGCAAAGGGTTTTAACTTCCTCTACAACAATGGGAAAAAAGCTGAGGAGTAGAACTTTCTTTTCCTTTTTTCTATTTTTTAGCTTCCTTTCACAGTTTTTTATCTATACTCTTTCATCCCCCTGCAATAAAGGCACACACCACTTGGAAGTAACGTTTTTTTCTTTTATATTTTTTGTTTCTTTCTCATGAAGAGAAAGCGAGGAAGGAGAGAGTTAAGATTTGTGACTGACATCAGGATGACGACAGTGATAGTGGTTGTAGTAGTAACGGTCAGTCAAGAAAGAAAAAAAATCGCTAACTTTCGTGATGAGAAAGATACTCGGGAAGATCTATGAGATTTCTCGTACGACGCATTTATGGCGATTTTTAATATTTCTGTAACTTCTTGTTTAAAATATAAATCGAGAGAAAATGAGGAAACGAATAAAAAGGAGCGAATAGATTGTAGATGAAATCAAATGCGGAATAAATGGAATGATTCGAGAACATATATAAAAAAAAAAATTAAAGACGACCGTTCTTATTATTTTCCAGGTCCTAACGGTTGTCCGAGGCGCCGTGGAAGACAAACATACACCCGATTTCAAACGTTGGAATTGGAGAAGGAGTTTCACTTCAACCATTACCTAACGCGACGGCGACGAATAGAAATCGCGCATGCCTTGTGCCTGACGGAGCGGCAAATCAAGATCTGGTTCCAGAATCGCAGGATGAAGCTGAAGAAGGAATTGAGGGCGGTTAAGGAGATTAACGAGCAGGCGAGACGGGAACGGGAGGAGCAAGACATGATGAAGAAACAGCAGGCTGAGAAACAGGCGAAGATGCAGCAGGAGCAACAAAATGCGGCACTGCAGCATCAGCAGCAACATCATGTAAGCGGTCTGGACAAGTCTCAGAGTGATCTACTGAAGGCGGTTAGTAAGGTGCCGACATAGGAGACCTTGCTGAACCGACTCTCTTTCTTTTAAAGGAAGAAACTAGAGACTGAAGCGACCTGGACGGATACGCCTACAAAAACAAGCGGACGACGGGCTGGTAAGCGGACGGCTTCTTCCTCGCCTTCCTCCTCCTTTTCTTCCTCCTTTTCTTCCTCCTGAACCCCCTTTCTCACCCTCATACCTTAATAACCTCTCTCCTCCAATTGCTCCTTACTTCTACTGCAATTCGTTAAGAGGAAGGAACTATGCAGAATGGAAATAAGAAGGAAGGATCCTTACATGGATGGATCAAGGTAACATCGAGAAGAGCATACCAGAGAAGAAGAAAGGATTTCCTCCTTCGTCTGATATGATCCTTCGACCACCTTCATCCTTCATCCATCCTTTTTTTTCAAATATATATATATATTCCTCATTTAGATATATACCTATTCTTATTATTTTTCTCTATCTTTATCATTTTCCTATCATATCCCTAACAGAGGAAAGGCATCGAGGTAGACGTTACGCTAACATAGTTGAAATATATTACGAAAAACGCATCGAAGTCTCGATTAACATGTACTTATTTACTTACTCGATGACCGGCCACCACCAATCAAGAAAAATTCCCTCCGCAAATAAGGACAATGGGATATAAGGGCTGGTCACTGACTGATTCCTAGAACGTATAACGTGTATTTGTTAAATCGGCGAGCGTGATCGACGTAAGGGAAAGAAGATAGATGATGACCTTTCTTCCTCAAGAGTACGAAGATATGTGACACCGGGACTCCAAATCAAAGCCGACTCTTGGCGAAACGCGAAAGAAATTGTGGTGGGGATTGGGGAGTGATATAAGAGCGATTGAGAAGTTAGGAGAGAGAGAGAGAGAAAGAGTAAGAGAGAGAGAGAGAGAGAGAGAGAGAGAGAGAGATAGACTAATGTTTTAAATTTGAAAAGAACAATTAAACTTTGACCTACGTGTATTAAATACAGCACACGAAACTGCCATCGGAGATCATCCGAACGCTCATTTTCAACGTGCTCTATGATTACACTTGACTAAATGCTTAAGGTTTAAATACGATATTATTATGTTTATCTATTCCGTATCTCACTCTCTCGTGGCTCTACGGGATAAATAACATCAAGGAAGTCGGAGCAACGAACGTAGCGTTTGCGAAAATTTTTGGACTGCTCGCTGACGCTTACTCTACTTCCGGTATTCGTTAGGTATTATTATTATTATTATTATTATTATTAATTATTATTATTATTATTACTATTATTATTATTTTACGTCTTTCAAAAGGATATAATCGTTTGTTGCTTGTCACGAAACGACTCGATCATCCGCGATAGATTCTCGCTATTGTTTATTTCGTAGTTAGCTTTTGCGTATCGATATCTATCTATAGATATTTTATTAGTTTTTTCTCTCTTTTCTTTTATCTCAATGGTGGGATTAAGAAAAAAGAATAAAATAATGAAATATCTATAAAAGAATAAACACAAACGCGGAACGACGACGATGTCGAAGACGGCGCAGCGGAAGGAATGCGACAGACGACTAGGCAGCTACTAGTGACGTTAATATTATTATTATTATTATTACTATTATTATTACTATTATTATTATTATTATTATATTTTATTATATTATTATATTTTTTTTTAATTTTTATCATTATATTATTATTATTAATATTATTATTGTTGTGCCGTTCATGATATTGTTTCTCGACGTAGAGGAAGTCACGTCGAAGAATGTTTATTTTTTTACGAGCACCGGATATAATATGGTCGTTAAATTGTCGATAGAAATTGTTAAATTACATCTTATTTTTTTTTTTCTTTTATTCAAGTTATCTCATGCGTTAGGAAATGTTACAGGGCTCTTCGAACGGTCGTTCGTTAAATGCCGAGAGATCTTTATTTTAGTTAAGCGACTAATACGCGTTTAGAGATTTTTATTGGATGGAAACAAAACAAGAAGAACCGGTAATTCTTGCCACATCTCGCGAAAAAAAAGAAATGTCGATATATAAGTACGTTTGAGAGATATTAAAATGACGAATAATTTCCGAGAGGCGTGGGGTGCTATCCTTTTTTTTTTTCTTTTTTTTTTTCTTCGCATTCGGAATTCGATTCTTTTTTATTTTTTTCTTACTTTTTATTTAAACAAAAATTTGTATTCCTGTATTATATCTTATTTGTAATGTTTACTTAAGAAACAAATGCAGGGGGGTTGGAGAAACGTTGAAAATTGATATAAAATAAGAATTTTCTAATCTTTTGAATGGTCGGTCGGTGCAATGATATTTGGCTTGCTGTTACTCTTTTAACGTTCCTTCTCTTTTCCAATTTTTCTGCTTCTTATTTTTCGCAATAACGATACGAACACGAGAACTGACGATCGAAGCGTATAAAATAATAACAATGAAAATATATAAACGAAAGAAAAGAAACGAAAAAGAAAAGAAAGAAAAAAATAATAACGTTGCGTGCAAACGCGTCGCATAAGTGAAATAAAAAATTATGCGAAGCGGATTTGCACGTAAGAATTAATTCTCACCCGGACGAGTATTTCACTCTTAGTACATTAAATACGTAATTTGGTGTCAGGGTAGACCTTTCCATAGATATAGAAAATCCCGTTGTTGGTATTGCATACTTAACAATTAGATTATTCGTAAAATAAAAAATATAACAATAAAAAATAAAAAGTAAATTGCGAGGAGATGTTATGCGAATGTAAGAGAGAACGAGCGAGCGAGCGAATGAATAAGAAAGATAGATTGATAGAAAGAGAGAGGCAGAGAAAGAGAGAATGCGAAAATAAATAAAGAGACAACATTAAGAAAAAATTATGCAAAAATTTGAAATTATAATATTAAAATTATTGCATATTATTTTTCTCTCATCCTCCTCGGAACCTAGTGCCGCTTGTCGTACTTAGATCCTGACCACGATTCGTATCTTAAATAATTTATCTGTCGATTGTCTTTCCTAGTATAGCAAAAATATAAAAGATACAAATTACAAAAAAAAAAAAATAAATAAAAGAAAAATCTTACGCGTATCTAACGCGCGTGTGTATGTTTTGGATACCTTTAAAACAAAAATAAAGAAAAAAAAACACCGATAATCGTCCGATTTAAAAGTGTATATTTATATGTATACATATATTTGCATATATATAAGTATGTATGCATATTACCGTTACGAATCGTGGAAGAGCCAATGATATACGTAATAATATTGTAGAAAAAAAAAAAGAAATTATTATAAAACAAATATATAAACATATGCGTAATTGCATAACACCATACTTACGTAAAAATAAATAAACACATAAAACACTTATCTATACGAAAGAAAATAAAGTAACACAACACACGCGAATCTCTACTCTTCTAAAGTCAGGATGTATCGTACGCTGGGCATTTGTAAGAAACGATAACGACGAAAAGCCATATTGTACACAGACAACTCCGTATTATATATAAAAATATATATTATATTAAAAGTAATAGGTATATTATTACATATACATATATATATGTATACTTACGACGAATGAAATTGAAGAAACCTGTTGTACACCGTGCTCTAAAAGACAAAATATAGACACACACCAAAACACGTAATAAAAAAAAAAATAAAAATAAAAGAACACACACAATGAAATTTTGATAGAGTGATAAAGTTTTAGAATACGTATATGACATGTACGTAATTAAAGAATAATAATGCGCGACAGTTAATTCGAGAATAAAAAAAAAAAAGCAAAAATAAAAAACTGTACGAACGGGGATGCTGAAAAGGAAGAGAAGAGACTTAAGGACAAAACTGCGATGCCGACTTTTTTACGGGAAAGATACGTGAGTAAAAAATGAAAGAGAGGGGGAAGAAAGAGAAAGCGTGAGGATATTAAATAAGAAGGGAGGGAAAATATAAAAAAAGAAAAAAGGAATAAAGAAAGAGGAAGAAAACAAACAGACATCCGCACCAAGGGCGAGAGGGAAGTAACAAAAAAAATATATATATATATAAAAAATAACAAAAAAAAAAGAAGAAGAAAATTCCTACCCACATAGAAACGGGATAACGGAGGCCGAAGCCGCGTTCTTATTACTACTCTACCGCTGATTATCTTAAAGCTAAACTAATAATTATAAATACTATCTTATATACGTAACGTTTAACGATTAAGCTTTGCGCATGCGAATTCGCGAAGACGATTTTACCTTCACGGACGATGAAAATATCTATCCGGCGCGCATAATGAAACGCGCATATTGCGATCGTAAAGAAAGAAAGGATAGAAAGATTCAAACATACACACACACACACACACACACACACAAGGATGAACGCATGCGTGTGTATAAATAAATGGATGAACAGACAAAAATTAAACACACACAGAGATATTAAAAAGAAATATAAAATATGTGCGCCGATGAAAAGTAAAATTATTACTGGATAGAAAATCGTTCGAACTGGTATATTATATTCTTCTTAATCCTTACCATTTCTCTCTAATTGTAAGATTAACGTACCGTGAAAAAAAAAGAAAACTAGAACGTACGAGTTGATGCACGTCGGCGTAACGTAAAGAAAAATATTCGTACGAATTCCTCGTAGAATTTTTTTCCAAACAACAACGGTCACCGACGTTCCTCCCTTTTTTCGCACATCCCAACGCATATAAAAAAAAAAAAACCAATTACTCTTATACGTAGTCGTATATTATCGGTTCCGCGCAAGTCACTATTCTTGATCATCGTCAATTCATCCCTCTTTTTAAATTTGCTCGTGCCTATGTAAACATGTTTTACGTATTTCGTTATTTATTTCGCATATTACTTGTGAGAATTCTTTCGTTTCTTCCGTCGTTGCGTCAGAGAGAAAAAGAGAGAGAAAGAAAGAGAGGAAAAAAGAAAGAGAGAGAGAGAGAGAGAGTGAAAAAAATGTGAAAATATAAAGAAACGCGTATGAACGTAAATAAGAATTAACTGTAGCTAGGATTGTTTACGGATTTAATGAGAAAGAGAGAGAGAGAGAGAGAGAGAGAAAGAAAAAATTTCGTTTCGGCAAGAGAATCGGTGTGAGAAATAACATACGTGACATTTTTGTATCTATATGTAGAAAAAGTTTTATATACTTACGACTTATTATTGACTATTATTATTATTATTATTATTATTATTATTATTAATTATTATTACTATTATTATTATTATTAGTAATTATAATTATTATTATGTGATCGGTTATTATCGTCATTAGCATCATCATCATCATCATCATCATCATCATCATCATCGTAATCATTATTATCATGATCACGATCATTATTAGCGTAATCATCATCATAGTTACGTTTTCACGTTTTTAAAACCGATTAGTATCGTTAAATTCTTGATAACGCTAAGCAGGTAGTAACTGCGGCAGCGGCGCCGATACGTCCGACAAATTAGAGATATACGTAAATTTTCACGTAAATGATACATAGTTATTATTATTATTATTATTATTATTATTATTATTATTATATAACTATATAATAATTATTGTAATGAAAATTAGGAAGGAAAAGTTTGTACAGTTAAAAAAAAAAAAAAAACAAGGCGTAAGGCGTATCTTGACCTTAGTGGTCATGATAGTTTCTACTTATTACAATTAAGTCTCTTAATCGTTATTAGTCGTAGCGATAATATCGGTACATATAAATACATAGATACATATATAAATATATAAATACGTGGGAGAGAAAAGAGAAGGAAAATAATGATGAGAAGAACGATAAGAAGGATAAAAGATGAATAAAGAAGGATAAAGAAGGATAAAGAAAGGAGAAAGGAGACGACAATGCAGGCAATGGTATCCCCTGTATAAATTCCTTCCTTAGGATTGATTTCAAATAGTACTCACGAATAACTGAAAGTGTTCTCTTTATTTTCTTTTCTTCTTCTTATTTTATAATAATTTGATATATGACTATTAATATTTGCTGAATTTATTTGACATTTGTTATAAAACAGATGCACGAATTTAATAAGTTTTTCCCGATCTCCTTGTTTTTCGACCACTTTCAAACCTTAAAGCTTATCATCGAAAACACTCCACGCAAGCGTTAGAGTTTCATCGATCTTTCGTCTCGTTCTCGAATCATCCTTCTTTGGGTCTCGCTAACCTTCGTATCGTCGACGGTGGAAAATAGAAGAAGAAAAATTCAGATATTGGGGAAAGGAAAAAACTTTAGTTTTGAAAAAGAAGAAAAAAAGTTAAAAAAAAGGAAAAAGAACGAATAATCGCCCGCGCGCCGTCCACTTGCAAAGAATAATAATTAAATAAATAAATAAATAAATAAATAAATAAATGAATGAATAAATGAAAAAAAAAGAAAAAAAAAATTGAAAAAGGATTAAAAAACGACAAAAGATACGAAAGAGAAAACAAAATATTTCCTTTCTCTCGGCTTATTACCACTTTTAAGAGAATAACGGCGATTATTTGAAGAAGAAAATAAAGAGAAAAAAAAGGACAAAATAACGAAGAAATAATAATTACGATATAAATTAAAAGAGAGAGAGAGATAGAATATTATTAATTCCAAGTAACTGGCGCGTAATCATATCATGTGTATCACCTTCATAATGCTTTCTCACGGCCTTCTGGAGCAAAAAAAAATCCTTCCTCCCTTCCCCCATATTCGTCGAGAGTTCTTGCATAGAACTCTCGTTCCTTTTTGCCTTTTTCGATCTCATCCCGCTTCTTTTTGTTTATCACTTGTCCTTTAAGACTACCCTTATCCTAAATGTATTACGTTCGAATTCGATCATAATTATTCATTTAAGTATGCATATGTAGTTTATATTGGAAGAAGAAAGGAAAGTGTCCATATAGAAAGAATATATGTGTGAATGTATGTATCTGTGTGTGTGTGTGTGTGTGTGTGTGTGTGTAAGAGAGAGAGAGAGAGAGAGAGAGAGAGAGAGAGAGAGAAAGAAAATGAGAATCACGAAAAAAGGTGTCAAGGAATAAGTGACTAAAATTTAGTAGTACAACATGCCCAACTTGCCAAACTCGCGTAGAGAAAAAAGATAACAAAAGAATATTACAGATAAGAGAAGTAGTAGTGGAATCGTTCGAAAAAGGATAAAGACACGGTATTTTCAGTTTATCATTCTTTTTGTTATTTTATTCTCTTGATTTTTATTAGTCACTTTTTCGAACGACATTTCTTATACGAATCTTCCTCCCTCGCGTCCCAAAATTCGCATTGTCTCCCACCCAACAACAATAACAACCCACACGTTCTACTCCAGAAGCCTTTTGGTTTCTCGTGGACGAAGACTTCTCTTTATCCGAATTAAGAGTTACGAAAAACGATGAAGAATAAGAAGAAGAAGAAGAAGAAACTTAGAAGAAGAGTATAGTGAGTTGTCTCGTGCGTTGGTTAAAACGATGAGCCCATTTAACACGCTAGCGAGCGAGTGATTTGCAACTGCGAGAGCGTTTGCTTCGAGGATATAAATCGGTCGTTTTATGTATGCGTTTGTAAGTACGTGCGAATGAAAGTATAAAAAAGAAAGAAGGATAGAGAGAGAGAGAAAGATAAAAAGAAAAAGTTATCGTAGTATACGTGAATGAGAATATCTAAATACGTGAGTCGTCGTACTGTGTCTCTTTCAAACGAGTTCACGAAAGAAGTCAACAAGATGCGTAAAAAATGCACCAACTTTAAAATATATTCTTGAAACATTGGAATCTTTATTAACTCCTTCCCGTGGCATTTAGCTCGATGAAATTTTGGCCCAAGCAGTAGGCGTCAACAGACGAGACTGATGCTCGAGAACAATCGAACAACAGAACTTGATTTGTTGTGTTTACTTTTGGTCTAATTATCTGTTCATAAACCTGGCTCGTGATGTTCATATTTGGGTAAAAATCTTCATCACGAGTCAAACTTTTTAAAGTACGGAAAGGGGTTAATTATTCTCTATCGAATATCAACTATTATTATTATTATTATTATTATTATTATTAGTATTATTATTATTATTATTACTATTATTATTAATAAAGTGATCGAATCCATTAGGCAAGATCAAGTTGAAAATTGTTTGTTATAATGTGTTCTCTTTTTAAACGACATAAAATATTGTCATTGTTTATTTATAAACTGTTTAGTTTTGCAGAATATTTTTCTTCGTAATTGTTTTTGTTAATATGAAAGAAAGAAGGAGATAAAGAGAGAGAGAGAGAGAGAGAGAGAGGTAGAAAGAAAAAGATGATGGAGAGAGAATGATCGAGTGAAAGTTATACGTACTATAATAAAAAAAAAAAAAATAAGAGAGAGAGACGAAAATAAGAGACGGAGTGTGATAGAGATAGGAAACAAAATTTTTTATAATGACACAATGTGAACATCGCTTAATCGCGTTTGTATTTAACAAAGAAAAAAAAAAAAGAAAAAGAAGAAAAAAAAAAGCATAATATTATTACGTAATAATAATTACATGTCCTCTCGAAATTGTGAACTTTGAGAGGAATCAACGGTGGTCGTCACGTTTCGTGGATTATTATTATTATTTCATTTTTTCTGGTTAATGTTTTACTCTTCTTAATGGACCTTGTAAAAATAAAATATATATATATATTAACAAATAGAAAGCTTCGAATTTTATAAAAATAATTATTCGCGATGCGAAACGACCTCGTTCCTTTTTTTTTCGTACGACTGGTTGTAATATTGATAGTCCTTTTTTTTTTATTTTACGTTTTTTGCTTCCTTCCGCTCTCGCAAATCGACGATTAGCGTTATCAATTCATGATACGTCGAATGATTGATTCATAATAAATAAATAAATAAATAAATAAATATATTTATTGTATATTTATTTATGTATTTATTTATTAATTTTTAATTTACCATTATACGAAAGACAAAATTGGAAAAGAGATGAAATAGAAATAATTCAATTTGTAAATCCCTTTAAAAATATTTTTAATTAGCTATATAAGTTTTGTATTGTTTTTTTTTTTATTTTATTTTATTATATTGGCAGTTAAAAGTATCTCGTTGCAGGAACAAATTGTTGTAACTATGTTTTTCTTTTAAAAACGATATTTTCGACACTTTGTTTTTAATCATTGTTCTTTTTATTTGAATCGTTCATACGCGTAATTTGCTAAAGCATTTACGCGTGATGATGTTGTATATACCGTTACATACGTGTATCTTTTATATTTGTAACAAAACGATTTGACATAATCTTGACAGTAGTTATAACGTGTAAATGATATACTATATACGTGACTTATTATTATTATTATTATTATTATTATTAAGTTGTCAAGTAAGAAATAGAGCAAATTTTAATTCAATTATGTGTATTTTTTTTGGTTGCATTTCATACTTGACAACCTAATATTATTATTATTATTATTATTACTTTTTTTGTTTTCCTTTTTTTTATAATAAGAAAGCATCGTACGATCGTGTTGTTTAGTTTATCGTTGAAACTCGCGTTTCGCGATGAGCTTTGACGTTATTTTAACATAAGCAGATATAAAAACAAATTATTCGCGTTTTTTGTTTTTTTTTTTTTACTTTGTCTTTGAATTATTTTAATTTTTGTTTATTTTAGTTATTACATTATCATAGATTTATACATGGCAAAATGGTTTCTTCCAGAGACTCGACCGTACATTTTTTTTAAGTTTCTCAAGTCGAACTATTATTTTGTTTGTTGTTTTGGATATTATGTGTGATGATTAAAAAAAAAAAAAAAAAGAGAAAAAAAAATCAATAACAAGGAGAGAATATATTAGTGGCTCGCGTTGAAATTTCTCATTATTCTTCTTTTTTTCTTTGTTTCTTATTTTTCTTTTTAATGTCTCTCCAAAAATTAAAAAACGCGAGCCAAAAATTGCCGGGCCTGTGCATATGTATCTTTCCCTTCGAACCCTTTAATCTAAAAATCCCTTTTTCCTCTTTACACGCAAAAAGGGACAATAGGTTTATAAAAAAACATGAGACGAAAATGAACTCTCTTTCGAAAAATTGACGATTAAGTTAGTTGCTGTGAGCTAACGAAAAATGATAATAGATGAACAGTAATAGAAAAAAAAAAACAAAAGAGAAAAGTATGCAAAAAAATATGAATCAAACGACAAAAAGAATAAATCAATACAGTCTCTCTCGCCATAGAATTTGTTTGCGATGCAACGACGAACATTGAGCGTATACAAAATCTAATAATTGTTTTAAAATTATGGTTGTTCTGTAAATTACTAACATTGTAAGAAAAACGGAAACTGTTTTACGTATTATTTGAAAAAGAAAAGAACAAAACAACACTCTTGATATAAATATTTGACACGTTGCAAGAACACAAAAAGGGTTTAACAGCATCTGCCTCCTCATCCCGTTCCTCCCAGTTCCAATAAACGAAGATCATTCAGGATCGATTATCAACGGTCAAAAAAGAGAGAAACAGAGAGAGAGAGAAAGAGAGAGAGTGTGAAAGGAAAAACAATGGATTAACAATAATTAATAAGACACTGATACACACAAACATACACATACACACACATACATCTCCATTTACAAAGACAAACAAAATACGTACACAGCGATCAGTTGTTCTGAACGCATGCCGGTAAATTAAAACCTAATTAATATATAATTATAACGACTAAAAAAAAGTGCGTAGCTGTCCTTCAATACCTACCTACCATGTTAAGTAATAAGAATAATGAAATAATGAAGTCTCATGTCTACAGACTATTAAGGATTAGTATTATACCGTACGATAAAAGATTAATAATAATAATAATAATAATAATAATAATAATTATATTAATAATAATAATTATAATAATGATAATAATAATAAAAATAATAATATTAATAAAATTATGAATAATAATATATAATAAGAATAATAATAAATAAATAATAATAAAAATTAATAATAAAAATTAATAATAACGATTAATAATAATTAATGATAATTATTAATAATTAATAATAATAATTAATAATTAATAATAATAATAATAATAATAATAATAATAATAATGATAAACAAAAACCGAACGGAGATGGCGAGATTGATGACGATTACGTCTACAACGGGTGAGGAAGTAATCGATTGACAATGAATGTAAATGTATCCATTTTCGAAAAATTGATGTAGAATTATACTCATAAGCTATATCTATGATATACAAAACGAAATAAAAACACATAGTAAATTATGTTAGAGTACGATTAATTCTTTCTTCGTCAACCCATTATCCGTCCGTCGTTTTTTTTCTTTTCTTAAATTGTTCGAATTGAACGAGAAAAAATGCAGTCGATGGTCGAGTGCGTTAAAAATAACAAAAAGTAAAATAAAAGGGAAATGGAAAATTATCAGACAGGTTTTTTTTTATTTACTTTTTTAAATCTAATTTTCCCAATTCCAAAGGGTGCACAGTTTAGGAATACCTACTAGGTATATTTTTTTTTTCAAACGCTCGAAAAAACGTCCTTTTTCCATTTTTCTCTTTTACCCTCCAGTCCCCATCCCCATCAACCCTTCCTATTCCTCTTTGCCCGATTTTCACCACTTTTATGCTTGGACAGGCGGAACATTGAAATCGAAGCATCGAGTGGTCGCGCCCACGGCTACGGATATTTCGGAATATAACCGTATCGGTTTATGCATCATGCTGACCCCCACGGAAAGGACGAATATAGTAGTGGTTAAGGGGTGAAGGGGAGAGGAAATACGTTGAGCTTCGCTTCCGAAAAAGCACTCGAACCATTTGCCAAGCAATTCCATCGTCCATGTCTTCTATCTCGTTACCGTACTCTACATGTGTGCCGTTTATGTTTTGACTTTTGTATTTGTCGCATTTCAAGTTGCATATATTTCTACAATGCTGTATACCTATTCGTAAAATAATATATATACATATATATATATTAAATCTTACAAGGAGAATACCCCAACTGTCCGTCGAGTTTTCCTTTGAAACTGTGCACACTTGTAGATGTTGATTAGTACTACAAGGCTATCTATATAACTCTGTCCAATGCTTAACCCTTTTCGAGATATTGGCCGACGAAATTTGAATAAATTCTTAGGACGTATATATACTTCTCCATTTCATGTATTGTCATAAGCGGCGGTAGCCGAGCGGGTAAAGGCACAGGCTCGTAATTTTTTTGTCGTAAGTTCAAGTCTTGTCGGTTTTATTATTTTTTTTTTGTATTTTTTTTTTATTTTCATTTTTTTTTATTTTTGTCAAGTATGTTTTATTCATCTTCGTTTTTTTTTTATTTTTTTAACAATATTTTTAATAAAAAAAAAAAAATTTTTGTAAATATGTTGCATTGTTATTATGAAACGTGTCAAATTTTTTTTATTCGTGAATGTTCCAAGTAATTTGGAAAATAACAATTATTTAGTTTAGGTAAGTAGTAAAATGAATAATTAACAATTAAATAACACATAATAAAAAATGAGTTATTTATTCATTAAATAATTAAAAATTAAATAACAAATAATAAAAAATGAGTTATTTATTCATTTTACTACTTACCCAAACTAAATAATTGTTATTTTCCACATTACTTGGAACATTCACGAATAAAAAAAAATTTGACACGTTTCATAATAACAATGCACCATATTTACAAAAACTATTTTTTTTAATAAACATATTGTTAAAAATATAAAAAAAAAAACGAAGATGAATAAAACATACTTGACAAAAATAAAAAAAAATAAAAATAAAAAAATAGAAAAAAAAAATAATAAAACCGACAAGACTTGAACTTACGACAAAAAAGTTACGAGCCTGTGCCTTTACCCGCTCGGCTACCACCGCTTATGACCATACATGAAATGGAGAGGTATATATACGTCCTGAAATATTTATTCCAATTTCGTCGGCCAATATCTCGAAAAGGGTTAAGCATTGGACAGAGTTATATAGATAGCCTTGTAGTACTAATCAACATCTACAAGTGTGCAAAGTTTCAAAGGAAAACTCGACGGACACTTGGGGTATTCTCCTTGTTAGTATAATTTAATTTATAAATATACGACAATTAAAAAAATATTTGAAGCTTCGTATAAGAATCTATATCTTTAATACGAATACAAAGAAAAAAGTGGTCATTAAAAATTATTATTAATGCATAGATATTTATCAAATACCGATTCATCATGGCTTATCAAAGTGTTATGATCTCGAGTTTGATCTTCCATCGTCGCGTAATTATTATTTCTTTTTTTTTCTTCCAATAAACTTAATTCTATAATTACATGCATTTTCTTCTATACAATACAATGATCCTGATTATACGTTTCCAAGCGAAGTTATTTCAGTGTCTAGGTAATAAGTACACCAACGTTTAATACAGTTTATGATGAAACAAAAAAAAATATAGAAGAAAAAAAAAACAAAAATACAAAAATAAAAGAGAAGAAAAGCTAGTGGTATTCTTAGAGAGAGAAAAGAAAAGAAGAGATGTCGGTTTTTACGTATCGTCGATCTCACCGATGCAATTACGCATCTTCCAATGTAGCATACTCGATCGACGAGAAGGACTTTCGCGCATTAACCGTGATTATAGTGTTCGTTCGAGCTCTCGCAATAAAGCCCTGCCCCGATCAGGGAGCTGATTTATAAACAATGCACGTCTCGAGAGTGCACCAGAGTCTCGGTTAACTTGAATAACACGAAAATGCATCGAGGTTCTTTGCAAGAAGGTGAATTCTTGGTTGCTAAGAGGCTTCGTAACCGAGCTGGAGTTAAAATAGATGGATGGATGTTGAAGAAGAAGTCTGAAGATTCTCGCGAAGGTCCGCTCCGTTAAAAAAAGATAAAGAGTGAGGGAGGATTTAAGCGTACTTGTAAAGAGAGAAAAAGAGAGAGAGAGAGAGAGAATGAAGGAGAAAAAAAATAAGAAAAAGAAGAAGAAGAAGAAGAAGAAGAAGGACGGATGCAAACGGCATGGAAACAGCCGTAAAATTACAGTGTAAAACACGTTGTGTACTACGCGAAAGCGGCGGTTCGCGAAATTTACGACTTTGGAGCATCGCCGATGAAAGACTCGTAAAGGCTCCTATAATTGCGTGTAAATGTTTTTGTTTTCCCGCTATCGTTAACCATCCCAAGACTACGGAGAGTACTTGATTTACCGTCCTCCTCGTGAAACGATAAGTTGCTATTCTTCTTTCTCACTCTCTCTCTCTTTCTTCTTCTCTTACCAAAGTTGTAGCAGTCTTGTATATTTTATCGAATTTAATTTTTTTTAATTAAATAAATATCTAATTTATATATTGAGGATAATATCAATTTTTTTTATATACACCAATATTATATTACATTAAATAGATATGCAATTTATATGTGGGGAATTACGTTATAAATAATAATTACGAAATAGATAAGAAATAGTATAAAATTATTTACTTATTGCGCGTTTTTTTATATAGTGAATAGAAGAGATCAATTAGATCAAAGAGATTAAGTCATCGAGTTTGTTCGAAAAGAAAAAAAAAACAATTGTTACGTTTGAAAAACGTGTTGAACATTTTTGTTTATTGAATTATCTATCTCTAATATATCTCGTGAGTATTAAAGTAGCTAAAGGGTGGGAAAAAGGGGGGATAGAGTGAAGTGGGGTAAGGTAAGATTGAGGAATATATAGGTAGATATATCCGACACATTTTCTATCTCCATAAAAGCGTAGTGCGCGGAAAGTAAAGCGAGAAATAGTCGAAGGCGATGCAATTTCAAAGACGTTAACACCCATCGAGCGTATCGCGTGGACCTATCGGGGATCTTACGTTACTGGGATTTACAAACCTACCCACCCGCCTTAGCGACACTTGCTCGGCAATAACTTCTAGTCGCCCGAGACGTAAATTCTCCTTGCGTTCCTACATCGATCGGGAATAGGTATGTAGTAGTACTTACGCAGCTACGCCAATTACGAGGAAGAAAACGGAAACTGAATCTACACGCGTTTATTTAAACCTTGTGCACTTAACCTAGTATAAATATAGATTTTTATTTGGATTTTTATTTGGATTTTTATTTAGATTTTTATTTAGATTTTTATTTGCTTGTAGATATGTGTTATACATTTATATATATGCTGATACGCGTGTCACCACAAGTAATATGTTAATGTATAGACGCATATACGCTTAAATCATTTTATTTGTTATAATATTTGGATATCTTTTATTTTTTGTGTTTTCAATTTTTTTTTGTTAATAATAGAAATTGTTAAAAGAAATTCGGGTTTCTATACACAGAAAGAGTGTCACGCTACTGTACAATTTTTTATATATTTTCTTTTACCTTTTTAAAGAGCCTTTTCTCAGTCGTTAAAAACAAGGATGACGAGTCACAACGAGTAGTGGACCCAACCTCTGGCAACGTATCTTCCGAGATTGCATTTTGAAAAAATTACGAGGCACTTTCATTCCAAGCGAGATTGCCATTTGCCTATCTAGGATAGTACTGGCAGTTTGGTATAGTAGGTAGGAGACATATGTGTAAACAGGGAGAAAAAGAGAGATTTTAAATTATTATAAATTCGTCTATTTTTTTTGTACTTCTCTTTTTTTTATTTTCTTTATATCTTACGTATAATTTAATCGTAATGAAAATTATTTTCACTATTAAGGGAAATTTCTTTAACGTTACGCTAAATAAATATCAAACGTTTTACAAATTGGTTATTTGGTATGAATATTTTCACGTACGAGGAATAGAACATTCCGGTTAGTTAGGTGGTTCTTATATACGTGTATAAGTGTACGTACTGATAGCCTTGAGAAAACCTGGCTGGATCCGTCTAGCATCCTAGAAGATTCTCCTAATCGAGCGTAATGCAAATACGATGTTAATGTCACGACTCCGAAGTGTTTATTGACGTCATTTCTTCAAAAAACTTCTTTAAATCAGGTCTCTGTAAGAAAAAGGAAAAAGAAGTCAAAGAAGAAGAAGAAGAAGAAGAAGAAGAAGAAAAAAAAGAAAAGGCAAGGAACGTTCTTCTAAGAAATTCCGGTTTTTTTGAAATAGACGATAATGTTGCATTAAAAATCTCACATTTCGGGATTCGTTACAGATGTGGACCGTTTTATTATATTAAATGATATTTCTTCGCGGGAAAAGAAATTAACAGAAGTCTTAAATTGTATCGCATTGTACGCGGGCGAAGAAAGTAGCGTAGGTTTCTTATTAATGTTCACCCGGGTGTCCAATGAAACGCACGTGTGACAAATAATGGTTCCTTCTATTAAAGAAAAAAAAAAGGGATAACGAGAAAAAAAGAGAAAAGAGAGAAAAAATAGCGAAAGGTTTAAGAAGAGCATTATAGTCATAGTGTCGTAGAAAGATTTTCAAATGAAAAAAACCAATAACTACAGAAATTTGGCTGAAGGAAGTAAAAAACAGGAGAGGGACGGAAATCCTTTTTTCTTTTCTTAACGAAGAAATAAGAAAGAAAGAATGAAAGAAGAAGAATAAAAGAGAAAAAAAAGAGAGAAGAGAAGAAGAAAAAAGGAGAAAAAAAGGAGAAAAAAATGTAGAAGCTTTCTCTAGTTTTCGGGAAAGAATCTAGCGGTCGATTCGCATTGCAGAATCGTATTTTACCACTGTGGGAGTGTGAGGAGTAAAATGAGGGAAATGAGGGAAATAAGGATTGTCATTGTCCGAGAGACGAATGGAACCTTATCCACGACGAGCAGCAAAACTCGTCGCGATCTCTTTGTCCTTATCCCCTTTTATTTTCCGGAGGGTCCAGGACGTTCGCGTCCAAGAACGCCATTGGCAATCTGTAAGGTCCGGGGAAACTACGAGTATAGAATATTAATTCGTAGGGTTAGAGTTACCGACGTAACGCATAACGGTGTAACGTACACCAATCTCGAGAAATACTAAACATATACATATGTGTGTGCGCGTGTGTGTGTATAGGATTATGGGAATGTGTTTGAATATATGTGAGAGCGAACAGGACCGTTCGGGATAGGTAGAAACGTGCACATATATCCACGTCTCAGAGAAATATATGTGTCTTCTCCATCGAGTCTCTTACCCGTCTCTTCTTCTTTCCCCCTTACTTATTGGTTTCGTCGGGGCCGGTACTAGAATGGAAGAAAAGTGGCGGACGAAGGCACCATTCGAAGAGGGCCTGAACCTTTGACTAAAAGAAAGAGTAAAAGTAAGAGTTGGAGAGAGAGAGAGAGAGAGGGAAAGGGAAAGAAAGGGAGAGAAAGTGAGAGATGGAAGATCGAGAGGAGGATCAAGGATGAAGAGAGAGAGAAAAAGAGACGACCAGAAGGGGCAATCCTCCCTTAGGAGTCTTTAACGAAAACGTATAAACGGACAAGAGTAAGGAAACGGTGACCCTCTCGACCTAATACGCGAGTTCGCTGATATTTCCTTCTCTTAAGGATAATTCTTTATGATTCTTGACGTTCACTCTTTGCCGGATAATAATTGTTAGTTCGTGTCTTTTTGCGTTTATTTATTTATATACATAAGTGATAGTGAGTGATAGAGAAAGAAAGATAGGGTGAGTGAGTGAGTGAGTGAGTGAGTGAGTTAGTTAGTTTGTGTAAAAGAAGAAAGATATATTAAACCAAAACTTCTCAACAAGGACAAGCGTTGTTTCAACGAAAAATTCTAACAGATTATTCGAAGCCAGCGGAATATGAGAGCAACTGAGAAAGAAGAAGATAAAAAGAGACAGAGACAGAAAGAGAGAGAGAGAGAGAGAAAATATAAAGTGAGAAAGAGTTAGAGGCGGCAAGTGGCTTCTATACTCGTCGTCAACTTCTTATCTTTGACCATTTTCATTCCGTCCCCCTTTTTTTCTGGCTTTTCGGCTCGAACAACTAATTGAGATCGTATCTCTTTTCTCCTAAACGATATTTCTCTAACGAGTTCCCTTCGGTATACAATGTGAATCGACCCAACATCCGTATTATTTGTTTTCCTTTTTTGCGATAATGAAAAATTCACTGGTCACGTGAAATGGAACTCGTACGAAATAATCGATTGAATAACGACGAATGACTGGTTAAAACTCTTCTTTTTTTAACGACAACACTTTCCTCCTTTCTTCGACACTCGTAAAAGTATCATTAGGTGTTCACGTAAAGGTAAAACGATGATAAGTTCGAACGATAAGTGACTGTCTTCGGTGTGATGGTATAGCATTTGAGTATTATCGAACACGAGAATGAACGAATTTCTCTATTATCTTTTTAAAGTTTTTTCACATTTTATTTCTTCTACTTCGCCATTTCTTCATCTCTCGTTTTATTCATTATAATCCTTTTCACATATATATATTTTGGTAATTTCTTAAGATATTCTTTCTAATTCTCTATGACGTCTATCGAGTGTTTAAGGCGTTGCTTAAAACGCGATTCAAATATTCAAATTTGTCCCCAAGTAACACGTTTAGATATATTCAAGTTAATTTACTATTATCGTTTTTAATTTTCATATATAAACGATCCAACAAATTTTATTTTTGACTCTTGATCGATATTATTTACTATTATACATTATAATAACGCGCAAAATGCGATTTCGTAAATATCGATACGTGAAAAGATACATAACGCGTATTCCTGTCTATTTTTTGAAAAAAAAAAAAGGAAAGAAAAACAGAATATTCTTACCGAGTAACTCCGACGATAATTTACGGTCCGATCGTAAATATCTTGCTGTTTTTCCCTTTTCTTCTTCTTCTTCTTCTTCTTCTTCTTCTCCGGGGGTTTTACGCGTAGGACCGAGTTAGGTCGTAAAAAAATTTCACTTTTTTAGGAAATAGATTTGAAAGAAAGTTTTTTTCTCCTTTCCCGCTTTTCCTTGAATACCCTTCGATGTTTCCAGCAAGGTAAGCTTTTTAGCCAATGGAGAAAGCCTTTCCTCGCTAGAAAGAGGTGTCTCATTGTGTGAAATGTCTGTCTTTAGTCCGAAGTTATCCGTTCGAAAGGATGAACGCATCCTTCGAACTCTTTTCCTACGAATTAAATTAAACTTTGTCGGTTATATAATCGTTTTATATATTTTCTTACATTATCCTTCATTCCATTCTATTCGATTAATTATTAATATTCTTACGAAATATAATACAGAAGCATGTGCAGTTAGATGTTGTTTTTCGTTTGTTAGTTTAATGTTTTTTCTTAACAAATTAGTGCTCGATATTTTCTATAAACATGGACTCAGTGTTATGGTGATGTGTATAATTTTAGAATATTGCCACCATTCTTCAATGTAAGTATTCATTTCATTTACGAAATTATTATTTTTATACGATACTAAATATCAAAAGCAAAACATTATGTGTGTATTTTTATAATTTATTATTAATTCATTTACTTTTATTTCTGATTTAAAAATGGCATCTACGATACTGTGCTATCTCGTTAGCAAATCTTGCTATTTTTAAAAATAAAGAAAATGTCAAACATACAAGAAATAATACTTAAACGAAATTATACAAAAATCAAAAGAAAGAAATAGAGACAAGAAGCTCGATGAATGGAGAATTATCGTGATCGTTTGTAAGAATGAAGCTACAAAAAGTATTTTATTCGGAGATAGATTGCGGTAAATTTAGTTTGGAAAAAAAAAGTGTCAAATGGAGGGAGAAAATGGAACGGAAGGTCGTTTTTCGCGACGACCTTTCGTCGTGGATCGAACGGATGAACGAACGAACGAACGAACGAACGAACGAACGAACGAACGAACGAACGAACGAACGGGAACGTTCTTCTCAAATGTTGGTGTGGGTGGGAAAAGAGGGGTATAGGGTGTAAGGTGTGGAATGGGGGATAGGGTAAGGGACGTTGGTCGGGGGAGTAGAGGAGAAGTTCGGGGAGAATATCGAGCGCGACAGTTCAGCTCGCTCGCGCGCGTTCGTAGTTAACAATTCAGTCGAGAAGGCGCGTATAGATGCGAGAAGAGCCGGTTATCCGATTTTTCGCGTGCAATTTTCTTAGCTAGCCACGTTGTGTCTCTTGCAACAAAAAAAACGGTAGATTGAAAGTCGAGATTGTCGTCTTTAACGATCTCCCTAGTACCCCTGCCCCCCACAACCCTTTTCTCATTTCTCCTCCTAATATACATACGCACAAACAACAAAATATGCGTACTCTCATATTGCATGCACGCCACTAGCAGATTCTTAAATATTTTTCACTGGTTTGACTGGGACACCCAAATAAATTGCTAACAGATTACAGGTAATACTTTTTGTGGACGAATACGTGACGCTTATTTGTGATTTTTATCCACGAACAAATCGATTTTCTTTTAACGTAGATAAATTCTTAGGAAGAGAAATTTGATTTTGAATTTTTTGAACTTTTACTCTTCTTTTGGCTTTTATATGTTTCCTTTATAAATATTTATGAGATGAAAGAAAATATATAGAGATACTCTACGATCACAGCGTGCATTTATATTTAATGAAATATTTCGTCTCGAACGTTAAACCAGTGCGTTTAAACTTATTTTTATCGTAATTAATGTTGAAAAAGTAATAAATGAGATTTCGTATTCTCTACTTTACGATTCCAATATCTTACGTGTTTCTAGACGATTAGGTTAAACATTGTTACTTTTTTAACATTAAGGATACACCTAAAGCATAAATGACCATCGACGATAATGATATTCTAGATATTAGTATGAATTTAACCAAATGGATAACGAATACATTTCCTTGTGAGAATAGAAGCTAGAATTTATTACGTTGGTAGAAATGAATATGTTGGTTTAATGTTTAGCAATTATACGAATAAATATAGGTAATATATCTTTGAAAATTTGGACAGACGAGAAGGAAATAATATTTCGTTGTATATAATTATGATACAATAATTAAGTTCTATATCATTCGTTTTTGAAACGAGTACTAATTACTTACTCGAATGATATTACCGATATTTCTATGACGTCTGACTCTCTCAAAACGAACCTCACCTGCGTGTATATAAATCTAGTGAACGGAGAAGAAAAAAATTACCTGTACGTATTAGGAACCTACGGGAAGGGAATTCTTTGCATGCAACTAACGTGTTAGCAATTAGTGAAAGTGCACGTATTTACGGTGCAATTGCGAAAACGCGTTAATCGCCATTACGAAATTATTCTTAGTTTGTTCCGAACGAAGAATTATTATTTACAAAATACATTTTTCAAAGAAATCTTTTATTTAAAGTTCGAATAATAAATAAACTTGAACAATTTAATTCTTAAAAGGGATTATTTAATAAGTTTAAGTTTCCTCTCCATATGAAATAAATAAAATATTTCTAATATATTTCTAATAGAAAAGAGAGACAAAAAGGGAAATGCAAGAAATGTAGGAAAAGGAAATGTGCTTTTTTTATTGTAACCATAATTGCTTAAGTTAACATAGAGCTTATTACGCGAAGACACGCCGCGATCTATCTAAATGTATTTTGCAAATATATAATGTGCTTTATATCCATAATCAACGTTCAGTAATGGCACTTAAGCATCCACTTGTTGATACCATTTATGACCTTTTGTGCATGGCGTTACATGTGTAAAATGGTCACATGGACGTCATACCAGCACGCACTCGAGACTACGTTAAACGTTAATACCGTGTATACACGCACGGTTACTTACCCGGCCGCGAAAGCACGTTGTTACGTTTAAAGAAATTATTATATATATGACATTTTCTTAGATACTTTGACACCGAACGTTGAATCTCTATGCCAAGTAATTTGCTATTTTCTTCCCAAGTAAGCTTGAAATAATCGCAGAAAACATATTTCTGATCTTACTCGCAATCTAACTATAAAATATAATAATATCTAAATTATAATCTAAGCTATGATTAAATATTCTATTTATATGTGAAATATTCTCAAATATGTTAGATAAACAAATTGGTATAATAAATTTAATAATAATAGTAATAATAATAATAAAGCGATATATAAATTTATTTAAACGTTCGTGAGTGATGTTTATCGGATTAAAAAAAAAGAAACGAAGAAAAAAATAATAAAAATAACACAGATCGAGGATTAGATTCTGAGAACGTAGAATAGTTAAATCCAACAAGACTATAGTGATACCTAAGTTAAAAATAAATCAATCGATTAATCGTGGCCGATTCGATTTAGAACTTTCCTTTCGTCGCGACGTACAAGTAGTCGTCGCTTTGCATAGAAATGGCTGACATAGCAAACGTACGAATGCGAGTGTTCGTAAAAGCGTATCGGATCGGACTTTAGCCCTTTTACTCTTCTCTCTCTTTCCCTTTCTCTCTCCCTTTTTATTATCTTCAGTCATGTTCAAGCAGTCACGCTGTAAGTAATTCGATTAGAAATGTATGTAATGGATCGACAGGCTGTCTAATAAACGATCCTTGAATATACACTGTCCCTTGGTGGGTATAGTAAACGCCTTCTTTTAATACGATTCAAAGTTTGTTCTTCAGATCGTTAACTTTGATTAGTTTAATTGAATGTGTTAGATACTACACACATAGGCTATTTGTAATTCGTTGTTCTTTCAAATAGTTTTATTGTAATCTTCTAATACGAAATTATGATGAATATATGTAAAGTATTTCTAAGGATCAAATCTTCCTTTACATATGACTTATACATTAGTATTATTTTCATTGTCAACGTTAATATCAAAGTTTTGGTAGGGGTAGGACAAAGCAAGATGTAAGAATGTATCAAATGATAAACAAACTAAATAAACCGATCGGTTGAGTTCGAACGTTAATCGGAAAATAAGGTGAAAGCTTTGAAATTAAATTAAACATAATTTAAAATTACTTTTCCTTAAAATATAATTATTAATGATAAAGAATTTAGGAAAGATCCGGGGATAGGATAAAATGTAATGAATTCTTGGGTGATTTTGAAGCGAGAATAAAGGATATGTTTGAAAATTTGGAGAATTGTACTTTGGTACTTGGCCAATTTGCTTTGGAATGACGTAAACAGGGAGCGACGGTCGTCGGATACGCGCTATCGAGCTTCGCAAATGGGTAGGTGTTGTATGTAGAGTACGCTCGCACCATCTAGATTTCAGCGAACAACGCGAGTCGCGATGTCGTATTGATCTTTTTAGTGGCGGCGCGTCTCCGCAGATGCAATCCAACTGGTGCAGAGTAAAGGTCTATATTTCCCTAGGGAGAAATACATTTCGGTATTCCTATAAACACAATTTCCCGGGGAATATTGTGCAAGAAGAACATCTAACCAACGTAGTACAATCCCACGTAACGTGCACTGAGCGTAAACGAAGCTGCCGGTTGCAGGACATTAAGGTTCGCGCATTAGTTATCCTCTTTTCTCTCCTTTTACTCTGAAATAACGTTAACATATTTTCATTATTATTCTTGCAATATATATATTCGATCTTACGCAAGAAAAACAGCAACTATTAAATGAACTATTTAGAAAATGTTTTTATAATCAATTATCTATTTAAATTATACAACGATTAATTGAATTTAATCTTGTTCAATTATTTTTATCTTGTTGACAATGAACATTTGAATCCAGCATCCGATCAATAAAACAAGAAAAGTATCAACACTTTAATCCGTCGGCACGACTTCGTATGGTGTGCTAGAATGTGAAATGAAGAAAAACGGATGTATTGGCTGTTGACTTTTAGAAATAGGACGATACATTGAAACGTATATATAGGTGAAACGATAAACGTAAGTAGGATATATGCAAATAAAATATATTCTTATTATTATTATTATTACTACGTACTTATATGTACGATATCGTGAGTAGAGCGTCGGACGTTGTCGTAGCTCCCGTGGATAGCGCCACTCTGTCTAGCTGATGTCTACGCTCTGTCAACTGTTTTATATTTAATCCGGGTCGTTTTAGTAAGCAATAAACAAACAGTGTATCGCATAAGCGCCGCTCGAATTAGCCTCAATACCATTTCAAACGGCCGACTCGCATTTATGAAGATGACCGGGGCTACGGTGGCCCACCCGAGAGAGAAAGAGAACGAAAAGAGGGAGAAAAAGAGAGAAAGAAGATTAAGGAGAAAGGGAGATAGAGTTTGGTCTTGGAGTCTACCGATCGTTTCTCGGTAGAGCGGAAAGGGGGCCGAGCGAGATTCAAGTGGTATGGTGGTGGTTTCGTGATGGTGGTGGTGGAAGAGATACCTCGGTAAGGGTAGGGAGAAAATGGTAGTGGGGTTTTGCTGACGTCACGAATCCCCCATAGCACCGCCTACTGGCTCACGATAGGCGGGAATCCTAGGACGATTTATGAGCTAACGCAACGGCGACATCTACTGGCGATTCTTCGAGACTAAGCCACCACGAACGGTGGCCATTACGCTCTCACCATTGGACGGGATCGACGCACTACGCGAATCAGACGACCTTTTCAATATGGATTTTTCTTCCTACCCAAAATCGTCTATAATATTACTCATAAATCGTATATAATTTTTCCAAGATCTCGCGAATCTTCGTTTAAACGATTTTCTTCGTATTACAGATAACACGTTGTTGACCACGGTAAATCTATATTTGGCTAATCGAAGAAGAAAGGCGGATAGGGTGGAACGATCTCTCTCTCGGTGGCTACTTTCTGTAAATAATTCTTAACGTCTTTCCTTGGCGGAGTTTATTGCCACAGTATTTTCGAATTTTTTCCTTACTGCATTGTCCTTTTTCGAATTTTATCTATTGTATTAATGAAACAAACTTATTAATAGAGTCTCGATAAATTAATTAAAAAAATAATTATTTTGCTATTAATTGCTTCTTTTCTATAAATATAAACAGTAAATCGTAGTAATAGTTTTTGCTATTCGGGTAGATTAACTACCCAGTTAACACAAAAAGTTAATATGACGTTCGATTTAGGTCATTTTTCAAAAATGACGTCATATTAACGTCATATTAACGTTTTGTGTTAACTGGGTATTATTTGAAATTTTATCGAAAATTCGTTAAAGTAAATTAGTAGATTATTTATCGGTTTTAAATCGAACAATAAATATTAAAATAAACGATATAAACGTTTTATTGATAGATAAATCATTAAAATAATGACGAAATAATGCTATAAATGTTTTTATGGTCCAACACAAGTTGTATCCATAACGAGCAATCAATACATCACTTGTATTGATTTCTTTTGCCTGCATAAATAAAGAGATGAAGATGTCTTTCATTAAATCATTACTTTTATCGTAGCTATAACTGTGATACGCAAGTATTGTCGTGCATAAAATATTATAGGTCTAATATTCTCATAATTCTTCTCGTTTTTTTTAGTATACTACTCTCTATAGTATTTATAGTACTATAAGGTTGTTAGAGAATTAGTAACTGAGTCACTCTTACGGCCGTATCTTAAACTAAATCGAAACAATTCTACTTAAGTGGTAAGCTTGTAAAGTTCCTGCAATGCCAGCAGAGCTTACAGTACTTTACTTCGTGCACAGTCGGTTAAAAACGAATGACACCTTATTTTACGTACTACCGATTTTTTACATATCCTTTTAGATAACGTAATGAAATAGGCATGAAAAAATTTTTATAGTTCCTGAAAATACGTTTCTGTCAGTTTCTAAATCAAAATTAACGAATTAATTATAAAATGTTTGAAAACAAGTGATTTATTTAATATTCGATTGACTAGAAGAGATCTATTGAAGTTAGCGATTTCGAATAGATGTCTTTTCCCTATTAGGACATAAGATCGGTAAGCGTTGGTGTGACACGGCACACCGCTGACGGTTACGTCGGTTTACGGCTCTTTTAACGAGCACTGTTGCACGCGACTCAGCACTAAAGCAGCCTTACAAAATGCAGCCACACTAGTTCAACATTTTACGGCCAAATTTATTATCTGTTACCTCCTTATAGGACGGTACAATAACAATAATTGTCACTTTTAATTCGATCGTAAATCAGTTAGAAAGAAATTCGTATATATACTATCTGAAGCTAACAATAAAATCCTGGGATTCCTAGAATTGGCCATCTGTCGTCACTAATGTGAAATACTTACTGTTTACGAAAGTGTCCATACTGTTTGACCATAGGTACTTTTGTTCCAAGTTTATCCTGATCGTTCCTAGATGGAGCCAGTGATCATTAGCTAACCTCTAATAAATTGTACGTATTGATCGTAAAAAACATTGAATTATTGTTAATTAAATTATCCAAACAAATTAATTACTTACTGCTTTTATATAGTAGCAATGATAATTACAATTTAACAGATATTGTTTTTCTGTTCTGATATAAAAATCGATAATGCATTTCGTATTTGCATGTATACAATATATATATAAACTTGTAGTACTATAATAAAGAAAAATCAAAAATACTTGTTTCAAAATCGTTAAAATAATTTTTTAAAAACCAATAATTTCCAAAAATTAGAGATTTTAATTTATCTTCGGTCAATAAATTACTCATCGAGTAAAAAAACTTTCTGATCGTCGACTATATTCGTCGTATAAATCACATAAGTGCGGTATGATTTTGTAAGATGGCGCCACTTTATACAACACCGCTGCCATTTTTTTTTAAATATATTTCTCAACATAATATAATTGCACCCTTGATGCAAATATTTCTTAAAAATTTTTATATGGTAATTTAATAATTTAATTAAGAAACATTTATTATAATTTACTATTTATAGACTAAAGAAAAATAATCTTGATAGGATCGTCGTGTGATATTCACAGATTGATTAGAAACTTCGATGAAGCTGACGATAAAGGATATTTGGTCCGATAGATAATGGAAAGCGAAAGGAAGGATATATCGCATAAATGTCTGTTTAAACGTTCGCGAAGAAGGTATGAATACGTATAACTGATTTATAAGCGTAGTAGGTAAAAGAACGGTAAAGCGTGGAAGTATATGTCCCATTGTGAGCGACATTGAGTGCCTTCGAGAGTTAATCCAACTAAATGGACCCTTAGATTTTTATGGGCACTAGCAGCAGTCGGGGCTCGTGCCAGTTTTCTCTCTCACTCTCTCATTTTCTCATTCTCATTCTCTCTCTCTCTCTCTCTCTTTCTCTCTGTCTTTCTCGTTCAACACAAAATCCACGTCGGGCGTGCGTCTGCCGGGGAGCCGAAGAGACCGAGCGAAGTCAAACGTATCTAGCAATGTCATCAGTTACATTTATGAGGCTGTGAAGGATAAGCTGAGCACCTTGCGGTTGCATCATCGTCACTTTAAATCCCGTTTACCCGCTCGTAATAGTCTTCTCGTAAAAGTCTTTGACGACTTTGCCAGTGAGCTGTCCGTAAGAACGCGGTTGAGTTGCCTGGATGCTATAAAATGAGAAAAGGGTCTTCCCTTTACTACAACGAACTTGACTGAAACTAAAAAAGGTTTGCCATCATAGGTGTCTTTTGTTTCTTCGCTATCAATCTTGATTTGATATAACGTTAAACAATCATAACGATTTTAATGTTAATTGTTTAATACTTGTTCAATTATGTTCAATTTTAATTATTTTTAATTTCTCTTTCTTTAGCTATAAATAGATATTTAAAAGATTTTAGTTATATCGTATAAAAATATTATAACGATGAATAATGATATATTATAATATGATATATTATACGAAAATTTATCTATACTTAACAGAACGTCGTAACTATGAAGTTATAAAAGTTGTAAAAACTTTTTATGTTACTTGCGGAAATCGATACGAAGTGTCAAAACACATACACACATAAGAAGAAAACAGAAAAGAGTGTTGTTAAATGATCGTCAACGATCGCATTCACCGACAAGCAGTGTTACGATAAACGACTAGCGCGACAGACAAGATAGAAGGTATACATATATCTTTGGAGGCATGTTTATGAGTACTATAGTCGTCTGACCCAAATACCAAGCCTGTCTATTAGAGACTTTGAAGAAAGAAACGATGGACTTTGATCGTTCAAAATTTCCCAGGGTGTTTTGAAACGATTCTAAAGATCTAAGCATGCTCGAGGACATACGAATCGCATAAATCGTCTTGGTTTTATACTTTCGAGTGTCGATATTATTTTTTGCTCTTTCTAATCCAAAATCCCCCCCACCTTACTCCACCCCACGCTTCTTCCTTTTCTCCTTTCTAAAAATCGTAACGCGCCGCACGTGTGATTAAGGTCAGCCACCTGCCGTTCGATCGAGCTCGCTTTGCTGGATGAACACTATTATATCTCTCCCTCCAACCCCACCAGTATATATACCTACCTATGTATAAGGTAAAAAGAAAAAGAAAAAGAAAGAGAGAGAGAAAGATTGGTCTCGCTGAACAAAGAAAATAAGAGATGCGAAACGACGGCACTAGGGATGGTAAAGGAAGGGAAGGGAAGAAAAAGAACTGAAGGGTGAAGGGAAGGAAAGTTACCTTTTTCTTTTGGGAGAAAGGGGGGCAAGAGTGTAAGAAGATGGAAAGAGAAAAAGAAAGAAAGGAAGAAAGATAGAAAGAAAGAATGAATGAAAGAAAGTACGAGACAGACATAAGAGAAAGAGGGAAAGAAAAAGCTGATCTGGGACTCCTGGAGCCTGCGAGGAGAATAAAGGAAAAGCGAGAAAAATGCGTCTAACGTGCCAGAGGCAATTCTTCAGGCTGAGTTGCCGCCTTAATGTCCGTTCGAGAGAAGCGATTGGTTCACCAGAAGAGCCTGCGGGAAAGATGGCCGCCATTTCCCTCCAACCATCCGGGGAAGTGTCTACCCCCTTCTAAACCCCCTCCCCACCCTCCAATTCGCCTTCGTTCCTTCACAAGCCCCTACCTCATCCTCCTCACTGCTGCTCTCTTCCTCCCTTTCCACGAAGAACCCGACTCGTCTTTCTTCCTTTTCCTCGAGCGGCGCGATCCGCGAAGAAACCGGCGAGAGACCCGCTCGAACGGAACGCCATAAGCGTGTTGGATGGTTCTCTGGAGTGGGGACCTGGAAAAAGAGAGAGAAAGGGAGAGAGGAATAGAAGGTTGAGAGAGAGAGAGAGAGATAGAACACACCGGAGAGACTCTTATTCTTATTAACTGTTTAATCTTTCCGCGTGACGTACGAGATGCATTACCGCCCGCGGCGCTCGCTTACAACTTCCGAAGTTCGCCACGAGGGTGCGCCATTTTCGGACGAGATATTCCAACCGAAAGCACTTTACTTCTTATACTTTTTCTTTTCCCTTTTTTAAGGATCCTTTTTCTTTTGCTTCTACTTCTTCTTCTTCTTCTTCTTCTTCGTTTTCTTCTCATTTATATGCATAGTACGATAATATTACTATGTATTTACTATAGGAGAAGGATGTCTCAATAGGTTATGTTTATGGATTTTCTCTTTTTTTTTCTTTTTTTTTTTAGGATCACAAAATGGAGTATATGAATTTTTATATTTAGTTTTTAAGCATGAAATGGAGCAAATTTCAATTCAATTATGTGTATTTTTGGCTCCATTTCATACTTGACAATCTAATATTATTAAGATTTAAATACATTTTTTTTTATATTATAATTAAGAAAAAGATATATCGCTTAATAGTATTTACTAAAGGTATCCCCCCGTTAATTGTGTCTTAATTATCTGATACTTAATTTATTTGTATTTTTCTTTTATCGTATCTTTTTAGGGAATGAAAAGTTGAACGTATAAACGGTTAGCTGATCGGAGTAAATCGATGATTTACTGTAAGATAAAGCGAAAGAGAAGAACGGAGGAGAGTGGAAACGACTTCATACTCCTTTTACTTCCCGAGAACTCTCAGTAGCGAAGCAAAAGAGAAAGAGAGAGGGAGAGAGAGAGAGAGAGAGAGAATGAACTTAGAGGGAGGTAAAGGAAAGGGCTTGGGTAAAGTCGAGATAGCGCTGAGTTACATCTCTCAATTATTTGATAATGTCACCGACGCCGCGCTCTGAGGGAATCTCGTTAAAACTTAAAACGAGCTCTCCCGTAATCTTCTCAATGTTTATACTTGCCACGTGAATCACGGTAAATCTTGAGAAAACGGCACCGTCCTGCTCTAACTCCAAGCGAAAAGCACCGTGGTCTCGATATTTGCGAACTTTCGATGATATTTTTCATCTTCTCTTTCTTTTTAGATACTCCGAACGTACCTTTGGTATCCCTTAGCTCGGCAAATTTTTCAAAAGATATCCTACGTAGAACATTCGTTTCTACGAAAATGCAACGTCATGTATTTAAGTAGGAACCTCTACATTCATATATATATACATATACTAATATATAATACGTTCGAAAACTAATATTGCTAAATAACATCAAATCACTTTCGATAGCCTCGTATTCGGTCAAAGACCGTAGATCTTGAGTAAAAATTATCTACGTGTAAAAGTATACCTGTGTAAGTAGTCAAGGAGAAGCAAGTTAGATGACGTGATATTACTTTCTTTTTTGTCTTGTTTCAAAATAAAAAGAGAGATAAGAAAAAAAAAGAGAAAAAGAAGAAGACAGAAGGATGGGGTTTCGTAAAAATGCTGGAACGTAGAATTCGAAATAAAATGGGCAGTGTCGAGAGTAGAAGAAAGAAGAAAGAAGAAGAAGAAGAAGAAGAAGAAGAAATAGGATTAGTCGTTGGTCAGGAAGGTACAAGTTGTCGAGCGAGAGAGGAGTAACATCATGGGTTTAGGTATATCTAGATTAAGATGCGTTGAAGGAAAAGAAGAGGAAGGATGAAGGATAAAAAAGCGAAGAGAATTTGAGCAGATCTTGCCACCTCACCTCACCCCAAAAGGTCCGAGCTGACGAATGTCTTCGTTTTACTTGGAGCTCTTTTTCACCACGGTCCGGTCTTCCTTACGTACGAGTTAAAAAAAAAAAAAAAAGGAAGGAGGAGTCGGAGGACGTACGCGCGAGAGGACCACCCTTGGAGATCAAATCTCGAATCTTCCAGCCGGTTTCACGGGGAAAGCAAATTTATCACCGCACCTTTACCTGCTCTCACTCTTCGTGCTTAGTGTCTCTTTGCAGGATCCAGCACCTTTATGTTCGACCGCCAAGGAGATTCTTCTTTCCCTTTCTTTTTTTCTCTCTTATTTTATTCTTCTCTCTCTCTCTCTCTCTCTCTCTCTCTCTCTCTTTCTATCTCTTTTTATATATCTCTTTCTATCTTTTTCTTACTCTTTCCCTTGTTAATCTTAGACCTGAGCTACCATCGACTTCGCCGTATTCCGCCAGCCGGAGTAATTGCCTCGCAAGGGCAAATTTATGACCAAGTTGAAACTCGCTCTCGGATTAATCTCGCGAACCAAGTATGAATGTATAATTATTCATACTATTCGCCGTAGAAAGAGATACCTATTCCACAAGTAGTGTCCTTCTTTTAACGTGGGAATGCGAATCGCATTTGACGATCGTAAATAATACCTATACTTGAATGTGATCCCTTTTCGTTGTACTTAACAACGTTACGAAATTTTTTACACGAACACACATCTCTATATTATTAATAACAATTCCTGTTTATTTTTATAATCATCGATCTTTGATCTATAAATAAATAAAAACGAATTATAAATTAATTCGTTTGGAAGAAAAAAACATTAATTCTCAATTTAGCAATGGTGGTCGAAAAAAAGTAACATATGGAATTTAGAAACGTGAAAGGTATGAAGAAGAATGTTGGTATAGAACGAGACAATAGAGTTGAAGTTAGTACGAAACAATAATCGATAGTTATTAACCCTCGAGATGGATGGAGGCAAGAAACTCGAGTGTTACTAGAGACCGCGAAACCGTGTTTACGTCATCGTAACTCCTATATATTTACAACATTTCCTTTCCCCCTTTTTTCATGTAATGACGATGAATGTGTCGTGTATGGGAGAGGGTCAGTCTAGGAAGAAGGTTCGTTCGGGTTGGAAACAGGGTGGTTCCGGAGGACGACAACGAGGGACGGACGCCGTTCAATAACTCAAATCCGACTCAATTTCCCGGGATAGAAAGTTTGCGTAGGAACTGTTTAGTTCCCGTTCACGATGCTCTCAATAAAATTTTTTTTTCGGCTTTTATTTACTTTTTTCTTCCTTTAGCATAGATTTAATAATCTTAACGTGTAATTTATTTTGTTCTTTTTTTTCTGTAATCCGGAATATAAAAGATTTTCGATAATTAATTTAAAGCGAGGTAAAATTAGAATGAGAATGGGAATTTCGAATGAGTTAGAAGTAGTATTTTTGAAAAAATAAAAGCTGGTAGAATAAATGTTCTTACTTGGAGCTCTTCCTTCGGAATTACGAAAGGAGAAATCGTCGATTCGCTATTCCGAACACGGCAGGTACGGTATCGGTTAGCAGAGGGGATGAGAAATGCTGGCAATGCTCGAAGCGCATTAAGAGGGCTGTACGTAACGGCACCGTAATGAATTAAGGGAAATCAGAAATTGCTTTAAATAGGGCCGTAAAAGTAAAGTTCGTTTAAAGAAGAGAAAGAAAGAAAGAAAGAAAGAAAGAAACGTAACGAAATGAAGGGAGGAAGGAATAGTGGAAGGTTGCAGGAAGACAGTGGTGGTAGAGAAACAGAAGGAATAATAGAAGGTTAAAAGTAGGGTGGGAAAGAATAAAGAAAGAAAGACAAAAAAAGAAGAAGAAGTAGAAGAAGAAGGTCGAAGGTTCTTCTCGAGGGGTGCTAAGTCGATGGTTGAACGTGTAACGCGGAAACTGGCGAGAAAAACGTGGTATTAAAATTTGTGGATTTAGTAGGCAGATAAGCCCCCGAAGGGGCTGCAATGCGTTCAAGGGTTGCTACAGGAGCCAACGCAAAAGAAAAACTCTCTTTTACTCGTACACCAAAATTACTTTGGCTTCTCCCCGCGCTCGTTATCTTCAAGCCTGGAACCCAAGTACTACAACTGGACGACTCTAGCAAGGATTTCCACTCAACTTTCAGTTCAACTTTGTTTTCTATTTTTTTTTTTATTTTTTCCAGTCAACTTTGTACTTTTTTGCAAAATTTTTCACTCTTGTCCTGAACATTCCTCTATCGTTAACATTTCTTATTGTGCAGTCGATTATTTCATATTAAATAAGATCGAATGTGTAAAATATATTCATTTCTATTAATTGTTAATATTTAAAAGAAAATGTTATTATTTCAATTTCGTAATCCTGTTTTGAATCTTTTTATGGACATTACTTCTTACTCGTTCATTCGAGTTATTTACTTTGATTTTAAACGCAAACGATGGACAAGAACGTTCTAAACCGTTATAAGAATTTCGTGGTTCATAAAGAATAATGGTAAATAACGTTTTATGACGGATGTAAACCGACAACGTTTAAATATTTCCTTCGGTAGAAATAAAACAAAAAAAAAAATCCTTATATCCCCTTATAAAGGCGTAAGTATTTGTGCCACTTAGATACTTGTTTATTTCTCTGTTATTCCACTCGAAGCGTTACGATCGTTAGGCCGTTCGCTCGGTTTATGGGGTGTTTGTTACGGTTGTGTTGTGTGACAATCAAGCTGCAAGCTCGATAGCTTTCTCCATGGCGCCTAGCGAGTATGCAGCACTCTGGGCTATTGTGCAAGACGAGATGCTCCTTATCCGTGGCCATCCTATCGTATCTATCTCCGTCTAATGTACGTGGATTAAATCTCTTTCGTGAAGATCAAGGTTTACATTTAACGTTTATTTCTAACTTTATTTTTCCTTGGTATATTTATCCTTATGAAATGTTATTTTATACATCGAAAACACACAAATCTATTTAGCAAATTAATTTAGAAAATTAAATAACTAAATAGTAGATGCCAAATACACAGATGGGTTGAAATGTCTTGTGCCCAGTAAAGAAACATTTACCTTTCCGTCAAATTCATTATTTTTTCCTATAGTTAAATTTTTCTATGAGATTAATCTAACATGTAAACTCATCCTCGTACATTATCGTTGATAATGCTATCTAATTTATATCGTATATTTATTTAAAAAAAAAAATTAAAATCAAAGTGTGGCAAGTTCGAAAGTACCGATTTCTTTTTCACCTCGAAGGAGTTATTTTTTCCTTCTCGTAAGATGAAAAATATTACCTACTTCGATACGTTTGTATATATATATATATAGACGATGTATAGCTATATACAGATCGTATATAGTCTCGTCGGAGGCAATAATCCATTGGGGGATTCCCCCTTACGCCACCGTGCCCACTCAAACGGTCGTAGTCAGCGCTTTTACGACGACATAAAAGCGCTGTAACAATTAATAAGTATCTCGTAAAAGCGATTGCCGTTGACACCTTTTTGAATGACAGGGATGCCCTAAAAGAGTGAGAGGTAGAGAGAAAATGAGAGAGGAAGAGGATACACCTCTCAATCCCTGTTTACCCCCACCCCTTCGATCAGTCTCTTTCTCTCTCGGATCCTTTAGCGCCCGTCGTAAATCTAGTAGGTGGCATTGAGATTGACCATAAATTTCGTTTATGCCTAAGTCGTTATTTTTAATCAGGCAGTTACGCGCACTGTCGTACGACCGAGCTATCAGCTACCTGACATTTTAATGTCTTTCGTTGCGTGCCTTCCTTCTTAGCCACTTCGTTTGGACTATCGATGTAATGCAACGTCAAAGCAACTAACTTCGATTAACGATTTGTGGTATCGTCTACATATGTATGTTAATGTATTGTTCTTTAACGAAGGTCTTATCATATTGAACATTATTCATCTATCGTATTAGTTATTGTCCATGATATATATTTTTTTCTATTTAATTTGATTTATATCAAACTTAAATACATATTGCACGATAATATTTGCATAATACTCGAGTTATTTAATATCTATATTAACCTTTATCGGTCGTAAGTCACCTCTCATGTGACAACATACTTTGTAGACTGTTGTAAAAAATATCATACATTAGAAACCTATAAAATAATTATTCGAATCTCATATATGTGTCAAAATAAAAAACAAAAAAGCTGGCGACCGATAAAGGTTTAAAAATGTTGATACAAATTTTTCAACGTGGTATATATTTATTTCGAAATAATGATTAATAAAAAAAAAGAAGATGAAAAAGGAAAAATTATCGAAAAGCCCGTATATGGCCTGGTAGCTGAAAAGTTGAGTGCTTTTTTTGGATTTGGTGTTTAAATCGCCATATACGGTGTATAATATAAAAGCGTTGATTATACGGGTTCACGGTGGGGAAGGGAAAGAGCGAAAACGCGAGAATATTTTCGTGAAGGCGTATTATCCATGGACAGATTTAAGGGAAGGGCTGGGAAACAGTTTACGTACGGGCAAGCCAACAAACACGATACCCGTCTACCCGTTGTGCGGCTTTACACGAACTGGGAAGAGAGAAGACTGGATATTATCGTGCGAGCAAATATACGGAAACGGCGGCCACAAAGCCGCGGTCGGCTTCGCGTCGTTGCCTTAATTAAGTTACACGCGCTGCTCGCATTGTTCCTAGCATATAAATGTCACTGGGAAACAAAGCAGGATGGTATTAATTAGTTTCGATACTCTCTACCACCCTGGTACCTTTACATCGAAATTTCAATGAATCTTAAATAATCTTTAAACGAGATTTTAGAATCATTCTTTCGTTCCTTTCATTTTTTATTTTTGGTTCTTTTTTTTTTATTTTAGTTGGCAGATCATGGAATTTATCGTTCTTTCGTAATTATTGAATTATTAATGAACGAATATTGGATAGTATAAAATGTTACGAAATCTTATGGTGTCGAAATAAAAAGAAAAAGAAAGAAAGAAAAGAAACGAAACGTTAAAAGAAATCAAGAGAATGTCAAAAGTTTAGTAAAATTGGCACGACGATCGAGATGTTAGTTATTCGGGTTAAAAGGATTCTTAAAAAGGATGAGACGGAGAAAAATGAAATTCTACCTTGGAAGATTTTATCATAGGTAAAGTGTTCGTTCTGTAATTTCCTGAAGAGGGAGAGAAGACGGGTAAGATGGTTAATTATCTTATCAAAGCGATTTCGATCGGTCATCGAAATCCGTAGAAAGTTAGACGGCGACGTTTCCGGGGGAAAGGGGGATAAACGAGGTGCGTATAGGAATAGAAGAGAGGGAGAGAGAGAGAGAAGAAAGTAGAAGAAGAAGAAGAAGATGAAGAAGAGAAAGACAGAAAGAAAGAAAGAAAGAAAGAGAGAGAGAGTATGATGTTGGCGCTAAGCCAACTTTCTCGGCTTGGAACGACGGCAAAAGCGAGTGTGTTGGGTGGTGGAATAGTTGGGGATGGTGGGACGGGGGCGAGGGATAGAAAAGGAAAGAGGAAAGGAGAAGAAGGAACGGAGGGTGGTAGAGCAATAGCCTTTACGACTCGGCCATAGTATCAAACGATCTATCCAGCCATTAAGATAGTCTCGAAACGATTCGGTAACCTTTGGGTCCGTGGAAAGCGATACGCTATCGACTCCGTAGCCTCGGCTGCGGCATTTCGTGAATGGATAGAAACGCGCCCTTTCGCTTCCCGACGTTCGTCCTTTCACCCAACGTCATTTCGTCTTCGTCCTAGCACGTTACATCGGCTCTCGTCGATAGGATATATAGAGAAGGTTATCCATAAGAAAGAACGTCCTTCGAAACTCAACGATACCTTATCTTCTCCTTGGATATATCGATTTAGTCTTGATCGACTTTTCTTCTTTTACGACCTACCAATTCATCAAGTCTGTCTTAACGTTGAGATTTTCGATCGTGAGAGATTCCAAACCGATTACTCTCTCTTTCTCTCTCTCTTTTTCTCTCTTTATCTTTTCTTCTTTTATTTCGGAATTGTATGATCCTTTCATCGAGTTCTCAAACATTTTTTAGCATCCCAGATTGAAGGTAGTAGTCTTTAAGAGATTGGATCGGTTCGACGAATTTCGAAGGAAGGATGAAAAAAGAGGGAAGAGAGAGAGAGAGAGAGAGAGAGAGAGAGAGAGAACGTTAACTCGCAGGGCACTGTCCTACAGTTTTCTTTGCCAAATGATTATCGTCCCCAATCGTTGAGAGTGCTAATAACGCGATGGACCGTAACGATTCTTGTTATGAGGCTACCGCTATATAAGCTTATGATTAATTTCCTAGAGGGCTCTGGCCGAAACCCGCTTCGCCAGCTGACAACCGACCGACCAAGTCTGTTGGGATACACTACCCGAGAATTATGCTTTCCCGATGTTGGGTTTATTAAAGGCTTCTTAATTGCGTCGTTCGAATTCAAAGGATCTAAGGTACGACCGACGATAAAATAATTCACATAGTAACGTCCATCTTGTCTCCTCCTTTTCCTATCTCTATTATGAAACAGAGAGAACTATTCGAGTAGGTTCGTCAGGTTGCTACACCAGCAGGAGCTCTTGAAAATCGGCTCGGAGATCTTGAAGCAGAAATACGTATCTGTAAAATATAAAATGCAATAAGAATATTCGAAGATGCAAGGAGGATGGTACTGTCGGAGGTTCGTCTAGGCAAAGGAGGTTGCTTGGTAGCGAGAAAGAGAGAAAGAGTGAAAGAGGGTGGTTACCGTGCATATACATCCATGGAATGGGGCGTCATGCGCGAAGAAAGTGGGGATAGGGCTTGCGCGGCAACATAACCGGAAGGACCGTGTTCGAAGGTGACGCGGAGGTGGAGAGCCGAGGGTTTCCAGGAGGAAGAGTGCTTTCGAGAAGGGGTAAGAGGGAAGGAAGGAAGGGGTAGTAGATTCAGGGAGATTCCAGGGTGGCCGTGTGGAGTGTGAGAGGGTACGAGAGAGTAGAACGAGAGGAAGGGGTGGAATGGAATGGAATGGAGTCGAGCGTACTGGCCGTAGGGCGAGGGGGAGATGGGGGTCGAGGGGCCTGGAGATTGATAACGCAATTCCAAGACTGCCATTACCCCCGTCCACCGAGCTCGCTCCGGTGCTTCTATCTTTTTTGCTTCCGCCTCTTTCTCTCCATCCCTTCTTGCCTCCTACCTCTTCGTCCTCTTTTTCCTCTAGCTCTTCTCGTTCCTCTCTATATACTCTTTTCTCCTCAGCTTCCTTTTTTCTTTTTTTTTCTCTCTCTCTTTCGTTCTCTTCTCTTTTTCCTCCTCTCCAACTTTCTACCTCCACGGACCCGGGCTAGCGAGTTTTAGAAATGTTAACTCCATAAATGCCACGCCGTTCCTTTTTTCTTTGAGAAAAGAGAGGCCGAAGGACGAGGGAAGGTGAAACGTCGCGCGGACGCGCTTCTCGCACACGGTGCATACTAGAGAATGGGATTAACATTGTGAAGTGACGTTACAGATCATTGAAAAGGTCTTTATTTCTATGGTACTCGTACTTTTGAACGGCGAATGTTGCCTTACCTTCTCGACGTAAGACATTTTTTTTTAATCCCTGAATCAAAGTATTGTATTCTTATTTTTTTGTTTTCTTTTTCGTTAGATATTAATAAATAAATAGGTACTCTACGTATTAAATCTCGATAGAGAAAATAAATAAGATTTAATGATATTGTAGAATGTCGATGGTCTCTTTGGTAAAGAATACTTAAAATCTAACATCAGGAAAAGTTCTCTGAATCTTAATTCTAAAGATGAAAAGGGAATACCTATGCGATGAGCTCGGGGAGTCTCGGAGATTGATAATCCAATTTCAAGACTCCCATTATCTCCGCCCCGCCAACCCGCTCCAGATCCTTTTATATCCTTCCAGTTTCTACCAGGATCTTCTTCGCTTCTCTAGTCTTCGTAATTTCACGGACGCTTTTCTTTTCTCTTTCTCTTTTTTTTCTCTCTCTCTCTTTATTTTTCATATATATTATATTTATCGAAATAGACAAAAAGTTACATCATACGTTTGATTTTATTAAAGTTTAAAAAATTGTCACGTTTCTTTACATGCAGTTTTGTTCTTAAAAAAGCAAAAATAAAAGAGATGAAAGGATTAGATATTCACAGCAGAGATAGGTGATCATTTGTCGTTATTCGTGAGATTGTCCCAAGTAAGCATTTTATATTTCATGTCAAAATATCGTAGGACGAGAGAGAGAGATAGACGCTCAAGAGAATTATTTTTCACTCTGGTGACAACCTACTCAACATCGTTGGTCCTTACGTGGGCTGTTCGGATACCTTTAAGATAGACGGTAGTTTCGTTACCCTGGGAAACCCCCTTTTTCTTGGTTATGTTTCCTATCCAGGAGCTAGTTCGCCTTTTCGCCTTGCTTACCAAATCCTAACAGGAAAGTTTTCAAGGATTCTGCGCTCGAGCGGGCGAGCTCACGACTTTCGCACGTTTCTCTGTGTAGGTAGACCCTTTGAGGGGTGGTGGGATGAAACGAAACGAGAAGAAGAGGAGAAAGAGGAGTTTAGGTGGTAGGAGAAAAAAGAGGGGGCTGGGTGGTGGTTGCCGCGCGGAAGCTTTTCGAAAAATACGATTATAACGATAATTGTATGTGCGGAGTGCCGCGATATATCTTGTTTATTCGCTCGCGCCCTGCACCCGGAGCAACGAATCGACCTTCCACCCGTGTACACCCGAGGCAACCGGTAAACTTTCTCTCTCTCTCTCTCTTTCTCTCACTCTTCTTTTTTCCCTTTTTTCTTTTTCTCTCAAAAAAATATTTCGTCCCAGAGAGAATAAAAATATCATGCGATTGTCGAGAGTGCAACTTTTCTTCTTCGAAATTCCTTTTTTTTTTTTAACCAACTTTGTGATCATCTTTAAACATCTAAAGACATTCCTAAATTACTAATCTTATATATTTTATATTATTTTATTCAGAAAATTCATTGAAGAAAATTATTAAATTGTATAGTCAATAGATTATACAATTAATTATTATTAATGAAAAGTAATATTTGTTGATTTACTATGCAAGTAGGATTGTGTAAAACAAAGGTATAAATAATAAAGTTAGATTTTTAAATGACGAAAATGATATCATTCGAAATGATTCCCGAATTTCGAAAGATTATTAGATCGTTACCGTGAAAGATTGAAAATCGTAGATTAAGCTCGTATAGACGTGGCTCTTCATCTGTTTCGTTTATCGCTCACATAAACGATGGCGTTACTCTCATAGAAGCGAAACTCGCATAACCGAGCCCATATGTCCAAGATCTGTATCTGGTGCTACTCAATCTACGATAACGATTATGTCTCTGCTACACCTACCGATGGGAATCGCATGATAATCTCTTCGTTTGCAATGAAAACAATTAACGAGCTCCTTTCTGTTTATCGTCGAACGAAATCGCGATCGAGGGAAAGTGGAATCCTCGTTGTTTCCATTTCGTTTCTTCTCGAATATTTAAACTTTTCAACTTGTACGTGTCTATTAATCGATTTTTCTCGTTTCCATCATATATTTAAATAAAACTTTATCATTTTTGTTTCGTCACTTTGATACGAATAATATATTATTTTAAAATATTCATCTCTTAATGGTAATATTAGATAAAATTCATATATATACTTGGCATACTTTTGCTTTTAAAGACAAAATGTCTCTCGCTTAAGATAGCATGTTTGAAAAATAAATCTCTTATGTAAGTATCTACATGATATTCGAAGATATAAAAGTCTAAAAACTACGACGTAAGAGACAAATAAAAGGAAAGAATGATATAGAGAAAGAGAAAGATAAACTAAGAGAGAGAAAGAGAGAGAGAGAGAGATAAAAAGAGTAAGAATAGAACGAAAAGGAGGAGTTTACTTGGATGGAATGGCTGCACATCGAGCAGAAGATAGGAAAGTGTTAATCCTTCTGAGCAACTTCGGCCCTGTAGGGAACTTGCACGCTTACGCCGAGAGGATTTCCATCCAATAAATTTGAAGCTTTGTATAAGCTTTCCACGCTTGAGTTTAAATCCCGGCGTTGGTACTGGGGCTTACGTTTGACTGTGTTGAGTTTAGATCTATATGTCTGCGAAAGAGGAAAACCTTCTCTTTTCCCCTGCTTTTCGTAGCCACACCGAACCAGGCCGATCTCGAAAGCTCCGCGAATTATGGAATGCAACGCGAAGCCGTTACATTAAATTTGCCCTCCGTTAACAGTTATGTTGATAGCTACTATAAACAGTGCGACGTACGAATCCTCTGAAATAGTATCTCTCCGCAGTATACGAGCTGCAGTCTGATTCTCGAATGTGCGTACGTGGGTGCGTGGTGTGGGTTATGCGTACGTGTGGACAATAAAATGAATGCCACGAAACATAGAGTTTGGTATCACCGAATCTAAAGAAAACATATCCTATCTAATTCAAATAGTATTTCAATGAGAGTAACTGTTTAACATATTAATTGCAACAACCAATCTCGAGTAACTCTTCTTATCGTGTCATCTTATCTTCCTACCTATCAAGATCATTACTCAAGAACATTTCAAGTACCTAATTCAGAATGAGCGATGCAAATTTCTTGGCAGCTGCGTAAATCAACTCGAAGTTATTTATTATTTTAGTTAATATATTGTCCACTGTAGGAGAAAGAAATTGAAGCAACGAATGAATTTCTGACACAGTCGAGTTTACTCGAATGAATGAATGTAAACGGATACGTGCTTTGTCGAATATTCTTTAATTATTATCTTGAATAATTCTTGAGGATAAATCTAATTTTTCAGACTTTCATGAATTGTATTTGAAATTTATGATAGTTATGAACATTTATCTTTCGCCGTTATTTCACGTACACTAGTAGGGTGAATGTACACAGATAATAGACCTATAACGAATACGAATGAAAAAAAGAAAGAATTTCCTCAGTTTTTTTTTTTCTTTTCTTCAACATTTTAAAACATCGAATAAATTTACGTTCGATCGTGGGGGTCTTGCGATTAAATATTTTACACGTTCCTATGAGAGAAAGGGTTCTATCTCTCTTTCTCTCTTTCTCTATCTCAATGGTTGCCGATCACGAAGGGTGTGTAAACAAGGGATCGAATACGTACTCAGGAGCATGAATGTGTGTGTGTGTGTCTCTGTGTGTGTGTGTGCATGTATGGGTTGCGAGCGAGTATCTACGAACGAATTCCCATGCGGTAGTAAGATATTGGTTTTCATCCGCCTCGTTCCAAGCCTCGTAACGTTTGATAAAAATGCGTGTTACGCGTTCCGGACCAGACCAGGCTCGGACCGAAAGGTCGTCTGGGGAACCGTACACGAAGAGATCACGAGAATTTTCCCTCTGCCGCGCGAGTCCCTCCGTCGGGACTCCCTCTGCAGGTATTTGCGCATAAGAGGGTGACGACCAGACCTAATCCTATAAATACCTATACGCGATGATGTTGTCTCCACCGACAGATTTTTAGGGAAGCTGATAAAAATAAAGAGAAAGGGAATAAAAGAAAGAAAAAGATTTATGTTAGCCTTAAAATTAAAAACAAAAGTAAAGAAGGAACATAAAATCGGTTAAATAATGAAATAATTTTAAACAACAATACGCATAATCCTAATAATAATAATAAAGAATGATAAAGAGAAGAAAAAGATTTATATGTTCGCTTTAAAAAGTGAAGAAAAGAAAGAAAAATATTTATATATGTACTTATAGTCGGTAAAATAATAAAATTTAATTTGACCATATGACTCGTTGAATGAAAAAAAAAAAATACAACAATGTAGCATATTTCGAAAAAGAAGATATGATTAGTAATCAAGTTGATTATAACTCCTACCTACATATAAATATAGATTTTGATAAATAATAATTAGATAAGAAACACATTATGGTTGACAGAATGATATATCAAAAGTTTCGTTTCCAATCCAATCCTCGGGTATCGTTCGGCGAGCAATGGCGGCATTCCATATTGGAGAAATTTCATTGGCCGTTGTCGGAGGATTTTAACGATCCTCGTCGATCAGCACTCAAGGCGTTCCTTAATGAGTCGCTTTTATAGGCTCCACTCCTATTCGGTGAAAAAGAAAGAACCTGAGTCAATTAATTGGCATGGTCGCTGGCTCGAGTCGACCAGTCGCGGCGTCTTTTATTCGGATTTACCGATACCCGTAAAACCGTACAGAATACAAAGTGGTCCAACGTTAGCCGAAGGATTATAGACGCTTTCAGAGAAATTATACGAATTTGCGAATTATCTTTGAGAAAAGAAAAAGAAAAAAAGAAGAAAAGAAATAAAGAAACTAAAAATGAAGGAGGATCTCTTAATCAAGTCAAACGTGTTTCTTAATTGCGCTTTATTAGACCGAGAACCATTCGACGTAACGAATTCGAGAAACGAGCAACGAATCTTTCCTTTCTTTTTATTTCAACTCTTTTGCCGTTTGCTGATATTTAGAAAAGAAAGAGAGAAAAACATAGTTTCGAAACGATTTATTTTACACGTTCGGTCGTATTAAAACAGATAATTGTCTGGTTGAAAATTTAAAATCGACCATCTTAATTAATTGTTCAACAAGAATTCTATCTTTCATCGATATAATAAAAGTGTTCGTTTAAAAAGATTCTATCTTAATAAAGATCGAATATGATTTGTGTTATTAAATTCGATGATTGGTATAAAATAGAAAAAAAATGAATGAGAAAAAGAAAAAAAGAAAAAATTATGTATAAAACGAAAGAGGTGAAATCATTGAAACTTAGAAATTATTTGAAGAATAATTATAATCCCCAATCAACCCTGCTACGTTAAGTTTTCTATCACTAATAAGAGAGAAAATAACAATCAACGAGTAGATAACACAATATGAAATATAATAATCAGTTACCACGCAAACTAGTGAAATTTTCTCGATTTAATCAACGTTGCATTAATTACTTGCACGCGAGATTCCAGTTATCTTGAAATAAACGTTATTATCACTGTTATTACGAAAATACAAACTCCAATTGAATACTATTGAAGAACAAACAAACAAACTGAAATATTTACTTTTGTGATCCTTCTCTCTCTCTTTCTCTCTTTCTTTCTCTCTTTCTTTCTTTCTTTCTGTCGATAATATCAACTTTGGATACAAGTATAAATGTTAGAAAAGAAATGAGACGTGATCATTGTAGTATCGTCCTGCGTAATTAAGGATGCGGGGGATAAAAATCAAAAACCGTGGCGAACGGTACGAGGGTTTACCTCGTGAAATCGTCGACGTGCATCGACGACTTTGCAATAAGGAGAACCAGGATAACGATCGTCTACATCATCGGTATGCAAAGCAAAATGGCTTCCGTTTTTCTACTAACTCTTATGTCCTGCATAGATATTGTAATAGGGAAACGATCCTTTTTTCTTTTTTTTTTTTATCCTATTCATTTGGCAAATAAAATCGTCAAGACCGAGAAGTTATACTTCGGTCTAGGAAAAGTTTAACCAATTGTTAAGTTTTTAATCGCATTAATATTATTGTTTTTAGAATCTATAGAGTTTACCCAAATTATTACGGAAAAATTGAAGAATTTTTGTATCCTTATCTGACAATGAGTAAGAATAAATGTAAGGGACACTTGAACGTTTATTTACGTAGAATAATAACACACCTAGGTGAAATCGGAGAACATTTAGTTACGTTAGAAGCGGAAAATCGGTTGCGATAGCGCACACATGGAGACGGAATCACGTTGAAACGAGGAGTCAGGATAGCCCTATCGTTGGTGAGAGGGGTAAAGGAGTAAAAGGAGGTGGGATCACTGGTAACCTCTTCGTCTAAGCCGGCGGATTGGAGTGGAGGCTGGTTGGGGATATGGTCCGATAAACACCGCATTACTCCACTGGAAAAGCGTTCCTCGTACGTTCGTTCATACGCTCGCTCGAACCAATCTATGGCCTACGGACGTGAGCTTGGCCAATTATCGACTGGATCGATCTAAATTAGAACGGGGTCGTAACAAATTTGAATGCAACTTTTGAATCAAGATCTTCTTGTTACCGATTAAGTCGTAATTATCTTGGATATCTATGTAATTATCGAAGGGAGAGAGTCATGGGCATTGAGAAGAGGACTTGAGAAAATATTCAAGGATGCATGGCGTTAAAAAAAGTACGTTATGGAACAATAATTTTTATAGGAGATCCTTATGATCTTCTCTTCGTAAAAAACAGGATTGTTATTATAAAAAATAAAGAACATCTATGTTAATTTTCTTTACGCTTTAAAAATTTTGTTTCTTTTTATCTAAATTAAATAAAGGATTAAATATTAGCCTGAAATATTTTCTAACAATCTCTTTAATTTACTATCATTCGAAAAGAAAGATCTAAATGTATATCGCGACGTGATTTTGCCCTAAGCCTTTTGTATTTCGTCTCGGATTAACAGGTTGAGTTTTTCGGGTACCACGTTAGAGGAATCTCGTGCGGGTTCACGAATATGCATATTGCGAGGGTGTTGCCCGGGGATAGGCATACGTAGATCCCTCATAAGGGAGATATCGCTTTCGAATCAAATGACCCATTTGGCTTTAGTAGCACCATTTTAGCCGACATCTATGCGCCTCTGGCTGTCCGACACGAGCTGACGTCGTACACCAAATACAGAAAGTCTCGCCACTGGGCAATTCTCTCTCTCTCTCTCTCTCTGTTTCTCTACCCCCTCTCTTTCTCTCTTTAATATAATGCTACTGACACTACCGAGTTATCCTATCGACTTACAAATATCTCCACTTGTATTAACAGTTCCCTACATCCTATCAAAATATACTTTTCTTTTTCTGTAATTTCTTTTAACAAATCGAATATCTAATTTCGTCAACATTCGTCAATCAAATGCCCATTCGACAACAACTATTTATTAATTCTTTCATTCTTCTTTTTTTATTTCTTCCCAGAGACAGATAAAATTTTATTCTTTTTTTTATTAATATTTTGAAACACTTTACTATTCTTTTTCTTCATTAGTTTCAACTCAAATTAAATGTTTTACTCTTACCACCGACGATTTACATTGTTTGCATGCTGATAAATAAATTAAAAAAGAAAAAAAAGAATGAAGTAAATAATCCTCAAACAATGTTCCTCAAACATAATTAAGATCTAGCAAAGATAAGCAACATCGAAGCTCTCCATGTTAGCTAATCCAATAAGTCTAGTCAATGGTCCGTTCTAAACGTAGTTAGTATAGCGAGCTGGTAAGTGCGTTCCAAACATAAAGCATGATTTCTGGTATTTGTACTCTCAACAGACGTTAACGGTACTATACTACAAGTGCACACGCTCGTTCGGCAAATTATCAGAGAAATCTTATAATCGATGAAATTCTATTCAAACGAAACTTTCGTTAATTTAATTTGTTGCGTATGTTAAATTGATTATTTTGAATATAAACAAATAAGACATTTAATGATATTTATCGTTTATGTATATTGTTAAATACACGTCCTATTTTACACAACTATTATATCAATGCAATTTGGATAAAACTTAAATGAAAAGATATTTCGTTAGAGTTAATCGAATTTGCCCCATTTTATTTATTATCGTAATTTCTCGATAAAAATCGTAGGAAGAGTTTCGGTACACTCGACGATATTAAGAATATTCTAATATCCGAGGATAGTGATTTACTATCGTCGGTGGATATCTTCGCACTCGCATACGGCTCCTATCAGAAGGATGGAAACTCGCTAGCAAGTTCGATTTGGTCGAGTTCAGATTCGAATTTCGTAGGACCACCGGATGCGCGTAACGACGTCTTACCTACTCCATTCAACTACCACCCAACCCTCCTCGCTAACGTTATTTTTCTACCGGCCTTCCTATCTTTCTCTTCTCCTCATTCTCTCTCTCACTCACTCATTCTTTCTCTCTTTCTTCTCGATTTCGAATCTACCCTGAACATCGAACACGTGTTCCACCCCCACTAATCTAACCTCGTCGCCTTACCGCTGTAAGGCGTCTTGGGATATGGTCCCAGATGCTGTTACACAGCCGTCGGCCAACCTGAGCTTGTTTTCCAAACCGACGATACTCCCCGTCGGGCCGAATTTAACATTTCGGACGGGATGGATCAAAATTACGCGAGAAACGTGTCCTCCTCGTGATGGTTTAACGATCAAATAATTTATCTCGATGCTTATTACGATATTCTTTCGTATTTTATTTGATCGTGAAATTTATTTGCACTTGCTGACAATAAACTGATCGTCTATAATTTTTTCAATATTAATGATAAATATTTGAATTTGTTTATGTTGAAATTTTTATTGGAATATATTTATTCTCTGTGACATCTTAAAATGCTACCTATGGCAACTGTTAAAAACATGCTGTTTGTATTTCCCAGAAAAATGCTTGTTAAAGAGAGAGTTAGACGCCTATCGGTGGATATTAAAATGCACGATTGTAAATTTTCATTTATTTCATGGCGTAATACCCCCGCACGCTGGCGGTGTGCCAAATTGGAAAGCGCAGTTGCAAAGTTCGCCTGGCAGTAGACTTGGCTCGCCGTCGGTCTTGTTGCTAGTAGAAAAAGGGATGGTAGAAAGCACAGAAGAATATGTATTACGAGCAAAGTAATCCAATTCTGGTAAACTTTACCACGGTTCCATTGATTCATCGAATAATCTGCGAGAAAGCATCTTCACAATTTGCCCCATGATGGAAGGTGATTAGATGGTCTTAGACAGCCTCAATTTACCGAATTACAAAGGGTCGAAAAGTAAAAGACTATCTCATTAAATAATTTACATATTTTTTTCCTTCAAATGTTTTTTTTAACTATTTGTAATTGACAAATGAGGTAAATTCATTTTGGAAAAATTCTCAAATTGGTATCGCGATAATCTACTTATATTTGTTGGATCAAATTAAATCACAGAGATTCGTTCCTTTAGAAAAAAAAGGAACAATTGTAACATATTGATAATTACACTGAACGACTAGATTAGAGTGCGTTATAAGAAAGTCGTAGAAATTTAGTTTAACGGACACTAGACAACGACGATACATGAATAAACGGTGGGAAGGTATAGGAATTCAAAGGAGAATTTTTCCGATTTGCGCTTAGCTTTCAGACTTGGCTAAGTTCCAAATTGAAAAATACATTCGCATTGTTTTCTTTGCTCTCCTCGTCTTAGGCAGGCGGATCTTCGAAGGATAGTTGAGGGTGAAGAAGAGAAGGAGAAGTAGAAGGAGGAAAGGAAAGAAGGGAGTGGAATGATATAATGGATTGTGGAAAATACGGGTTGAAAGTTAGGGGTTGAAGGGGCTCTCTCTTCGTATAGTAGTAGCGTAGTACCGAGAAAGTGGGCGGAGGTGGATTTATAATGAAAGCTGTGGAGTTGGACTTGGATTTGTGAGGGTACTGTTACCCTCGCAGGCAGGCAGGCAGGCAGGCAGACAGGCAAGCAGGCAAACAGCCAGCTATCCAAGCAGCCAACCGAAGAAGAGGCAGCCATCCTACCGACGGACATCCACCTTCCTATTCACCTTCTCTGTTGATCTACTAGCTCAACAAGAAATCCAATCGCCACGTGATCTATATAATGGCTGTGCTAAACCTTCCCTATCCTTTCACCACCGCCACCCTTTCGAGATCCCATGGGTCCAATTGCAAACAACGAACCAACCAACCTATCACGTTTTGCACCTTGAATTTGCCAACTGAGCATCTCGACAATATGTTGAGAAGACCTTTCGGATCGTTCGCAAGGCCAAAAGTACTGTTTCCGAGCGTGGTTATATCCTACGACTTAATTAACTGACGATGTAAGACATTAGAGGTGAGAGGAAACGGAAGTTTAATTAGATTTTACAGGAACGATGCTCCTATCGCGTGCATGCAAAAAATGTTAGAGGTTGGAAAAATGGCGTAGGTAGTGCCTCTTCAACTAGTAACACCGAATAGGTACAAATATTATAGCGAACATAACTATCCTTTTTGAATCAATTTTCATTCATTCGAATTATACAAAATACATATATGTAACTGTTAAAATACAACGTATTCATCTAATGTCGTCTAAAATCGAACGAAATACCACGTTGTAGTATAGGACAAAATTAAGTTTAATTTGTAAGAAAGGCTTCTGTAGAAATAGTGTCCGAAGAAGTATAAAAGTAAGTAGAGGGTAACCTGGACCTGGACCAAAACGAGAATCACTCGTATGCATTATAACGCTCGCGTTGATGAGAGGAAGGTACATTCGTGAGCGAGACTAGGATATACCCAGGCAGTCCCTCAGTGGCTCGTTAAAGCATTTGCATTTCATTTCGCCTTCCTTCTCTCTGTCCTTTCGTACTCTCTCTCTCTCTCCCGTTCTCCCTTTCTCTCTTATTCGCCCTTCTGCAAGCAGCAAACCCCTCTTTTCCCGTATAAATATTAATGCAACATCCTCCTTTCTCTCTCCCTCTCCCTCTCAACGGTGGTTTTTGTTCCTCCTCTATCTTCGAGAACCGCGCTCTTCTACTTGCAGTACTTTGAATGCTGATGTGCTACGGAACCTCTACGACGTTCCACTCTTCCCTCTTCTCTCATCTCCTCTTCCCTCTTCTTCCCTTTTTCTTCCCTTTCCACGTTTCTTCGTCTCCTTTTCCTACTCCTCTCTGGTACTCACAGGAGCACGCGTTCGCGGCCCACGCTTGGTAATGAACTACGATTTATGAATACATTTCCCGGCTCGTCTACTCGGCCAGTAAAGGAATAAAAAAGAAAAATAAAATAGAAAAAGAAAAATATAAAAGAAGAAAAAGGAAAAAAGGTTCAAAGAGAGGACGCTATTTATCGCGTTTGAAATCAGATACGCAAACGACTTTTAAGATGAATCGTGAAAGGTGGGAGCTAACTCGAACATTAGTCAAAGAAAAATCTGTATTGTTTCGTGCAACTATTCACGTAGGTATAAGTATAATAACCGAGCGTCCATTTTTTCTCTCGACAATAAATCGTAAAAGTTTCTTTATGTGTTACGTATTATTACGACTTAAAATTTTGTAAGAAAAAAAAAAAAAAGAATAAGTAGAACGAACGCGTAGGTTTGTATAAAATTTACCTGGTAGGCTATGCTTAAGGAGAGAATCGTTAAGCAACCCTTCGATCGAATTCAATGAAATATATTCATAAATTTAAACGCTAACATCGTCTAAAAGGGAAGTTGTATTCCAAGGGATGGAGTTCAAATAAGATCGTTCGAAATCGATGCGAGAGAAAGAAAAGAAATAGAGAGAGAGAGAGAAAGAGATAAAGGAAGTAGCGATTTATTCAGAAAGAAAGGTAACATCGATCGTAGGAGAAGAAAAAGAGAAAGAGAGTGAGAGAAAGAGATGGTCGTTTTCGAAAAAGAAAGGGGGTTCTCAAAAGGATCGGAAAATGTAAATTTTCACATTTTACGAATTTCAAAAGACGTGCTAAGGAAGAAAGCGCTCATAAGCACGAAGACGGTAAATATACAGGGAATAGTTCCGTGGGAGCTTGAAATGGTGAGGGTGAGGGTGAAGACGGAGATAGAAGTAGGAAGGAGAATAAGAAAGAGAGAGAGAGAGAGAGAGAGAGAGAGAGAGAGAGAAGGAGAAAAGAAGAAAAAGGAAGAAAGAAGGGTGGTTCTTGGGTATATGCAGGGCTGTAACGCGATAAGATGGGCCTCTGCATTGCCGGCATGATTGCCTCTATGGCACATCGAGGCAATCCCCGCGGCTACGTGCCCGACATACATCCGGTTCCATCTTACTTTCCTTTTCTTTTTTCTTTCTTCTAGAGACGGTTGTTCTTTCTCCTTCCTTCCTTCCTTCCTTCCTTCCTTCCTTCCTTCCTTCCTTCATTTCTTCCTTTCTTCCTTCGCCGTCGGGGAACAGCGACGGCGCCGTGGATTCGTCCCAAGGAAAAGAGAGAGAATCTTAGATATGCAAGACGATCCTGGTTACCTCCGTGCAGCCATTGCATATTTAAATGGCAGTCTGCAAAATTCTATGCTTATATCATTCTTAATTAGACGAGTTAAACGCGTGCCGAACGGATTAATGTCGGTTACTACGATAAGACACTAATTTTAGTCTCGTTCGGTATCTTGGAATTCGAAGTTATAATACCACCGTTAAAAAGAAGACGCAAATATTTGTATTTTCTTTAATTTCTTTTTTTTCCTTTTTATTTTATTATTTTTATGTATCATATGTATATACCTACATTACGTGATATTCTCGTATTATCATCTTACAACGATCATATCTCGTGTTTCTTTTTTTCTTTCATAATCTCACATAACTCTTCTTTATTCCTTATAGATAGTTCATTCATAATAACCTGCGTTGTATTTGAAATTTTCCTTAAGCTGTCCCTCTCTCTCTCACTCTCTCTCTTTTCTATGAAAGACACCACAACGTTACTTACATTTTATCGAGTATACGGTTAAACGCGGCCAATGGATGTCATCTTAAATTAGCATTAGTCGACGTATCCGTAGTTACGAGGAAAGGATAATTTATTATCGTAGCAGCCATTCCGCGAGTAGTTTCGTCCGCCATCTACGTCAGCAAAGCTCGCGCGCGAGTTCGCCTTGATATCGAAGAAAACAACATAGGGATTCGTTTTCCCTTAGTAATGAAGATCTAGTCGTGTATTTAGGTGGCGGGCAAAGCTTTTCGAGATCGTAACCTTGATATATATGTCTCCCAGCATAGCTCGCTTCGGTTTTCCCCCTTACCGATTCGTATATCAAGCGAAGGAACAGGTAAGGGGAGACTATTACACTCTAAGGTTTCGTTGATCTTAGTGAAAGCCATTTCGTAAGATTCGCTATTTATTTGAAGAAAATAAACTCTAATGTAACTGCGTACACATTCGTATCCCATTAATATTTATAACAAAAAAAAACTCGTACTAAATAAATTTCTAAAATAGTTAACATTGACAATTTAGAAAACAAGTATACGTAATACAATGTACCCTGACTGAGGAGATATAGAATAATAAACTTAATACGAAGCGATTTGAAAATTGATAGAAACGACTTATAAGCAGCTAGTAATTTGACGGGACGTACATTTTGTTTTGTATAAAAGATATTAAACACAAAAATGAAGAAGAAGGAAAGAGAAAGAGAGACGTCATCAACACGAGTGCCGTTGAAGTATCGCGTCTCGAATTAAAGGAGATTCAAAATAACCTACCTAGCCTTTCCACGTTCGGCGGATTTAGAAGGGCAGTATTAGTAAGTCGCTAGGGTGATTTCAGGCGAACACCATGGTAAAAGCTGCCGGCACGAGGTGGCTTTAGCTCACCAGCGTTTCATTAGCGGAAGATGCTCCCCCGTGGAGTAGGAGAGTATTTGAGAGAAAGAGAGAAACTGAGAGAGATAGGAAAAGAAGGAGGGGTAGGAACGTTTGGTTGCTTGCAAGAAGGCAAGAGGTGGAGAACAAGGTAAGCGAAGGCGGGAAATACGGTATTAGAATCCTGTGCATGGTCGGAGACGCATATATCAGTCAATAACTCACAACCAATGGCGTACACATTATTCCCTTCGAATGATTATCCCTCCTATATTGGATGTTTCTTTTATCCTTGGGAAAAGAATCCTCGAGAGATGAGGTTTTTTTATTCCGTTGTCGTCTGAAACAAATCGTAAATAATAAAAACATAATTATAAACTATGATATATGGAAATACGTGGTATTAAAATTCGTTAGATGTAGTTGATAGAGATATATCAGGAAACGATAAATCATCTTTATAGCTTCTAGATTTTATAAATACTATTTTGGAAATGTTAATTTTATATCTTGAATATTCTTCTATAGGATTACGTTTAACAAGATTCCTTTTCGATTGTTTTTAAATTCTATGTAAAAAAAAAAAAAAGAAAAATGTATTTTGCAAGATTAGACAATATGATAAATAACGTACCTAGTGTTTTGAATTTTCTAAAGCCATATTTTTCGAGGACGAGAGTCATAATATCTTGTTCCACCCTCGCACGACAAGCTCGTTTCTCTATCCCGAAACAGTTTTATCCTGGAGTGCTGATCTCTAAGCGACACCACGGCGCCAATGACATTTACATCCTCGCGAAGCGGCGAGACAAAAGGGGGAAAGAACTACGGTCGAGATACATCAGTAAAATCGCCACAGAATTCGAGTAGAGAGACAGGGTTGAAGGAAAGAGAAAGAGAGAGAGGATGGGATCTGGGTGGAATCGAGCTCGCAGTCGCTTCGCCCGTTTCACAGTAGCATAAACGAGAAGCGAGATTAAACCGAGGGTGACGTATGTTACGCATCTACCCACCCATTTCAGGTACTCGCAGGTTTTTTTTCTTTTTTTTTTACCAACTTCCGGTAGCCCAAAAAGACAACGAAACGATCATGCAAAATAAATCCTGAGTTACAATAACAGAAAGAAATAATATAATAAAATTGGTTAAAGATTAAACAAACGTTTTAATTATTATTTATATTGAAAAAACAAATAGGTATTGGAGTGATTTGGTTTTTAATCAAAAATTGAATTTTCATTATAAAAAATAAAAAAAATAGAAAAAAATATCAATGTACGTAATATTTATCGGATTTGATTAAAAATTGATTCCAAGTTATCTAGTAGTAATAAAATATATAATAGAGATAGGATATACCAAAGGAGAGAATGTTTACTCACGAAGAAGAAACGTGATAGATTAAGACACGAAATAACCTTGAGAGAGGAGAAAGAAAGGGGAAAGAACGAGGGGTGTACGAGGAGGATCCGTGGGATTAACTTGTATCGCATAGAGCCTGCCGGCAAACGTACAAAGGTTGCTCGTAAGTCTTTCGAGATACCTGGCTAACGAAAATTACGATCTTACTAGCACGAGACTCCCATTGCGTGGACGCATTAGCCTACCTGGAATCCCCACCTCTCTTTTTTTTTTTTTCTATCTCTTTTCCTCTTTTTCGCCTACGCCCATACGCCTACCCAGATTCACAGCTCGAATCTGGTTGGTCGTCGTACAGCGCTTTTATTTTCCTTTTCTTTTATTTTTTCTCCCTTTTCGTCCCTGTACACTAACTCAACCTGCTGCCATCGATATCTCAACAAGAACAATGACGAAGATTCTGGAAACAGCAGGGCGTATTCTCACGACGACGGCGCGCGAGACCATCGTTTCGAATAGAGATAGAATGAAAAAAAAAAAAAACAAAGAGAAACGTTAAAGAAGTGCCACATAAAAATGACCTACGAGTATCTAATTTAGTTCTCTTTTATACATTTTTTTCTTCTTTTACATTTTCTCCTAATACCGTATACGAACGTTGATTTTCGCATAAGAGAGAGAGAGAGAGAAAAAAAAAGGAAAAAAACAACGAAGAAACGTTCATCGTGAATCGGACTTTTGTCTCGGCTTTTAAAAGAAAATTCCAAGCAAAGCTCCAGTTACGAAAAAAAGAGAGGCAAACTGATTGAGACTCTAACGCCTCGGCAATTGTCGTATTTTCGAGTCCTTGAAAACTAGGCGGACACGTACTCGCGTCAGAAAAAACAAAAAAAAAGCCTTTCCTTTTTCCGTTCAAGCAAAATTTAACGTCGCCATTATGCAGAACGGGTTGTATTGGCAAAGCCTCAATCCCAATTCCCAGGGATAGCCAGTCGGTTGAATGGCAAAGCCAAACAAACCTTATTTATGTCTCAATTAAAGCCGGGAATGGGATGCACCCTCGATGGAGCGGCTCCAGACTATAAAGCAGTCGAAAGAGAGAGGAGAGGGTGAGTGAGAGGGAAACAGAGAGAAAGAGAGAGAGAAAGAGCGAAATAGAAAGAGATAGAGAAAGAGAGAGAGAGAGAAGAGAAAGAGGAGGAGGAGGAGGAGGAGGAGAAGGTAGCGAAGGAGGATAAGGAGGGATGGAAATGTAGCGAGGGTGGAAGAGGGAAGAGACATGGGAGGGATCGGGGATGGATACCGAAAAGCGTCGACCGTTGAACGTCGACCTCTGAGTTCTGAACTCCCATGCCGTTGGACTGGTACGAGAGGAGAGGCACGAGGGGAGATCATCGGCTTTGGATGTTCCCGTATATCCGAAACTGAACTAAATACCAAGGGGTGCCGGCCGAGGTACCGAGGAGATAACGAGCGAACTCGTGAAACGGCCATAGATCAGCCGGCTTAATTATCTTCACGCATCGGCGCATACCCCTTCTAATCGGAGGGCCTACCTACACCCACGGTCATCCGGAAGCCTATCCTTTCCACCAATCCACGAACGAGAAGTCTCTTGACCCCTTCCTCAATTATCTCTTGCCTTTACATGCGATATAATTCTACAGAAGCAAGGATGACTCCTCTTATATGTATAGGTATACGTATATAAAGTAAATCAAGATAATGGAAACACTCTATGAACGACTAGTATATTTCTATTGTGTTAGAATTTTGCTTTTACGTTTTTTTCTTTTATATTTGCTTATAATATATTCATCGATATATTAAAACATTTTTAATTATTTTATTGCAACTTCGACATAAAATATTGTAGTAAAAGTATTAACTTAAAGAGAAGGTATAGTATATAAACATATAATATAAAGTGTTCGGAATTGTATCGAAAGGGTTTACGCGCTGTAATTCGTTCAATCGAACGTCGATAGAAAGAAGCCCGTGCGAATCGCAATTTTGGCAAATCGCAGAACGCACGTAGAAAATTCAGGTCCATCGTCGTCATAGTCGTCGTCGTCGTCGTCGTAAGAGTCGGCAACTAGCCGTGATAGGAGCAACTAGAGCTTCACCACCCCCGTAGCTAGCTCGTAGACCGTTCCCCGGTGGTTTTATTTGCGAAAGTATCACTGCGAATCTCAAGTTTATTCTCATTCCGGTTGTATGTTTGAACGCAATATAAGATATGTTGATATTCCTGCGGGCTAACCCCTTCTCTTCCTTCTCCGGCACATCGTCTCCCCCTGGAACCGGTCCCGACACGGAACCAACCCTCGTTCCTTTTTATCTCCGCAGAGTTTCCACCCCATCAGCCTCACCCTCGTACTTTACTTTAGCCGCTCGCCCGCATCCACCGGCCTCTCCCTCCACCGGCATAGAGCTCCCGAACGACCCGAACTCACCCCCACGAGGCGGCACGGCAGTCATGGCGGCAGTTACGGAATCAATAAAAGTGGTGCTCATGCGCCTCAACTGCCGTCGCTACTGCCGTCCACCTTCCTCTTCCCCACCTCATTACTCCCCACTAGTAGCCGCGTGCGCGACCCACTACCTACCACCCTACCACCCATCCACCCCTCTACAACCCCCTTCGTCCCACCATCCCCACTATATTGCGAATCTACCCGTCCTTTTCCCACTTCTCCCGTAGCCTCCACCTCTACCTCGAATCGCGCCAACTTCCCCTCGTATCTATCCTTCGCGAAACTACCCCTGAAACTACACACCGACTATACTCTCTATCGGGTGTCTCGAAAGGGAATAGGTATATACTTTCTATGTATCGTCCTCGAGACGCTGGGATATTTTCGAACGGAGATAGAAAAAGAGATGAACTTAGATTTGACTTACTAATTTCGAACTCCTTTCTCTTTTTAGTTTCTCAGATTTATCATGTGGAATGATTCTGGACTAAGAAAAGTTCATCTATTCTATTCGTATTATTATAGGAAACATTTTTTTTTTGTGTTAAATTTTTTCATTTTATAGAAAAAAAAATATAATGAAATATAATTAATAACTAGGTATATAGTTCGAAGCTTGAAACTTAACTTATCTATCAATTCGTTATAACGTTTATCCAAGCATCAACTATCATTTTGCAAAATCGAATCGTATCGTATCGAACGAGAGCAAACACGATTTGATGGAGAGACTTAAACAGCTATAAATTAAAGTAAACGTGAATTTCCACGAGTAGGTAACGTTGTTTGGTATTGTTCGATCGGTACTCGGCAGCTTGATTGAATGCAAGCTTGCGCTAATTTCCACGATATCTGATTAATTAACCGGAGCACTTCTATGTCGGCCAACCAAAGCTATTAATCATTTTGCACTATCCTGGTAAACAAGCCCTCCAACAGCGGTCGCTCGATTTTCCCGTCGTGCAATCGACTTTACACGGTGGGAAGGATGAGAGGGGATGATCGTATAGTGGTAGGGGTGTAATGTTGGGATAATGTTGCACATAAACTGCGGCGAGTGCTAGCTTACGCACTTGTGTGAGAGTATATCTGACATGTACAACAAAACAAGCAAGCCTTTCTCTGCCGCATACGCACCTCGTTGCACGCGTATCGTATATTACATGTCGATCGATCCACCTATTATAGACCAGGAAAGATATTTTTTCATTTTTTGATGTTTGTTTGGTTAGTCCTTTAGTCTATGAAGATAAATTTATACGTTTTTACTTTTATTATATTCCTCGAGTTTATTTAAATATCTCTTTATGGTTTGAGAGAAAAAATGGTTAAAAAAAAAAATGATTATTATTACCAATAGTGTCAGTTATGTCAGTAAAGTCTCACTAGCATACATATAATTTTCGTTAAATCGTTTTTGTTATTAAAACTCTTGTTACAAGAGTAATGAATTATTTAACGATAAAACTAAAGGGAATAAATATATATATCAAAATGAAATGAGAGGAACAAGAAGCTGTTTGGGGTTCTTCAAATTTCTTGATTCATATCTTTGCTACATTTAACGACTCGATCGAAGTATAATCATATTCGCGGTAGAAACCATTTATCATTATTTATTTAAGATTGACGGTATTTTGCATAATTCTTCTATAAACCTAACTCTCATTCCGATCGTCAATAGGCAGGACACGTTGCTTCCGCGAAACATTTTCTCCATCGTGTTTTATTTAATTAAAAGGGTGTTCTCTAATTATGACACACATGTTACGTCTTGGAAGAAAAATATATACCCAGGTACCATCGCGACAAGTATAATAAAGTACAAAGGTGCGATCCGTAAAAGAGAGTGCATACGTGCCGACGTATATGAAAGATCTTCTTACGAGACAAGAGTGCGTAAGCAGCTACTCCTACTTGATTATATTCATTTTTCAATTATCCCCTAATTGGGACGTCCAGCCTGCATGAGAATAAGCGGCGAGGTCGTATGAACGCTTAAAAATTTACATCGAGCGTAACGTTCGCCCTCCAGATATGACTGTTGCATCTTCTTACGCTTTTTTACTTCAACGCTAAAATATCTGCAAGAAAACGTCGACTATCTTTCTTTCGGTAAAGAAGAGGATGACGGGATACAAAATATTTATACTCCAATTTTTCGGCTTTGATGTTATCGTTTAATAAAACTTGTCTCAGCAATACAGAAATTAATAAATAATATTATCATTTCATACCATGTTCAACCAAAAATCACTAACATTTATATTACTCTGATTGTGAGTTATATTATTCGTCGAACGAATGTTTAATCGGAAAAATAAAGTTCGAGAAAAGTATAATTTTTGTTGATACTTTCGCATACTATTCTATTGATGCTTTTTATGAACTAATGGGTAGTAAATTAAAAAACAGATAAAAATGTTGTTAATGATTTTAGATTGAACGTAGACGATACAGAATTAGTAGTAATAAATCTAATCATTATGAAAGTATTTAACGACACGATTTAAGAAAATCATCTAGAAGAAGTTATAAGATCGTAATCCTCGTGACGTTATCCTTATCATATTAAAGCGATTTCTCAATCCTGCCATAGAATGATAAGGAGGAGTATCGGTGCGGATCGTACGAGGGACATGCATTATTTATGAATCACGGGACTAAGTAGGAGTCGAGATTTCAGCCGTGCAAGCCCAAAAGAGCGTTTATCGCACCAGATAGGATAGGTGCTTTCTCGGCTGGTGGCACGCGGCTACACCGACGAAACTTTTCTCTCTCTCTCTCTCTCTTTTTCATTTTCTCTTTCTAGTACACTTCTATTCTATTCTCTTTTTCACTCAGGACTCTAGGAGTAGGAAACCCTTTAGGATAACCTAGACTCTAGGAATATCATATCGTGTATCGGTATACTGTGTACGCTGGTATTTCATACCAATACAGATGTCAATGTATTTCCCTGTGTTGTGCTACCTACGAACGTGTTCGTGTAATTCTATAGACGATGGTGTTGTATACTATACTTCGCTAGGAGTTGCATTACCCATTGGTTGCTCCAGCTATGGCCTATTTCGTTCGAGAGTACGAGCCATTTCAAGTGAAAGGGTCGCAACGGACGACCTCTTCCTCTTTTCGCGGTACCGTTTTCTTTTGCACCTCCTACAAAAAGCTCCTAGACCGCTTATAGACGTTTCAAAGCTCTTGCATTCGTTTACGGCTCGGAAAAATTCCATGGAATGTTATAAAGATGCGATATATGTTTACTAGATATCGTTCATATATCAAAATGATTTAAAAAATAAATAGGTACTCTTGTCTCATAAACAGAAATTATTTTTTATGAGCTTTATTCCTTAAATCTTTCGATAAAAACATTCTTTTAAAAAATTGTGCAGCAGATGCAATATCGATTGTCTGTTTTTAGGTTTCTATTTGAAGAGTAAGGAATTATAATATGTAAATCCTGTATCCATCAATTTTCTTTTTGTAGAACGTGCAATTAACATTTTTGAGATTTGTTTCGCGAATTTATCTACGTGAATACGTAAATCTGTTTAAAGTACCTTACGTACAGGAACATGAGCGTAAATCTACAGTAGATTGAGTGTACGTTTTACTGCAATTAAGCAGAAACAGAATGACTGGGACGTGACTCGAATGATAATAAATGCAAGGACCTAGAGACCTGATGACGCACTGTCCGGTGGTAACGTCTATCGTATCTGTTAAATGTATATACATTTATTAAAACTCGAAATTTTATTACACGGTACACAAAACAAACGAAACAAGTTATTACTATTATTATTATTATCATATATTTTCATATAGAAATATTTCTATAATTTCGTCGAATTTGGTAATAGGAATATTTTCAGTAATATCACACAAATCGGAATTTCGCGAATTACCATCGATTCGCATAAAACAAAAGTAGCTTCGTCTGTTCGCTGTTCCATTAATTTAACACTTTAATACTTTAATGGTTTATAAAACGCGATAACCGCTTGACATTCCCACTCTATCGTCTCGCAAAAATAATTGCATTTATCTCATCGGCCATTCTCTACCGATACATGCAGGTATCATCAACTTACGTATATGTAACGCGTATAACGAAACATTTGAGATATGTAGTTTTTTCGTCAAAATAATATAATATGTCGAAAATCGATCGAAAACGTTTAAGTTACATACATTTATATACGTAGAATATACCAACGTGAAATAAGACGTAAACATTTCAGTGATCGTTCTCGATAAGGAATAAAAATTGTTACGAACTTTAGGACTGTATTAACGAAGATACCATTTTATACCCTTAAGATGCTTAAAAACGAAGAGGAACAGATTAACTACGTCCTTGTTCTTTTCTTTTTTACCTTCTTGTATCTCTGTTTCTTTCTCTCTCTCTCTCTTTCTTGCTTTATTTTTCTCCGTGCTTTGCTTTTACCCTCTTATTTTTTGTCTTCCTCTCCTTCAATGTCTTTCTTTCTCTCTCTCTTTCTTCCAACGTAGTTTCGACGACATAAAGAACACCAACGGCGAGACATTATCGAGAAGAAGTCCGTGTATATATACACCTGGAACACTCATATTCTCTTTTTCAAGGTACATGTGTATACGTGTACTCCTGCGGAGAAAAGCCCATAGTATGGGTGTGCTAATGTTCGCCGTTACTCACGATTCTCATTTGCAAGATTGCCTATACATCTCGTGGCATCCTACCACGACCGTCTTTCCGCAGAAACTCATGTGCGTGCTGCTACATCTAACGGGTGTTCCAACTTCTTTACTAAGAGTATTATTACATTCGGACGATATTACGCGAACGTGAATTTCGTTTAACGCAAATGGCATTAAAGGAATTCGCGAAATATACTCTAAATTAGGACGAAGAACTTCAAAGAAGTTTCTAAAAGGAATTCTTCGTCTTTTTTTTCTTTTCTTTTCTTTGAGTTATATCTTTGCTCGTTTACAATGATTATTTTTAATGTAACATTTTATATAAAAAAAAAATATTTCTCTTCTCTATAGTCAGAATAGGTTTTTTAAGAATATTTTTTAAGTGTCAGATCTATGCGTATTGTGTTCAATGACAAAAAGGAATAAAACTTTCATTCGATCATTATAAAAGGTGAGACTTTAAACACATAAAAAACACGGTTTCTTACAATCGAGTTAAGTATAGAAAATGTATTTGTTCTCTTCCTTAGAACGTTTTTTATAGAAGCTAAAAAAAAATATACGACGGTCGGTCTTAGGGCAGAACCAATCAGTGACCTTGCGTATAGAGATACTTCCCTTCTACCTTCCTGGGAGTCTTCGATGAGTGCACTATACCGGTCATAAAAGTCATCGTTGTAAAAGTCAACGACAGTCGCTCAGATTCTCGTAAAAAAGTCGAATCTCTGCTTTCGAACAAAACGACGAAAGGTGGTAGTAGGGAAGAAAATAAAAAACAGCAGAAGAAAAAAACTAACTTCAGGGGGTAATCAAGAAATGCTGTTACATGGGTGGTTGTTCTTTTGTATGTTTTTTTTTAAACTTCATCTTTATAAAAAAAAAGGAAGAAAAAACATTCCAGATTCTTTGACCCTTTCTCTTCGCTTCTTTCGTTTTTCTTTTCTTTCATTTCTTTATTTTTTTTGCCTTCCTTGACCATAAAATACCCAATATCTTCAAGTTGATTTACGATGACGTTAAGAAACCCCTTGACCTTACTATTCATAACTACTTTGGTCGCCTGCCAGAATCTTTCGTGATTCATTGGTGGTTCATCGAATACATACGGACGAGTCATGCGATTAAGGGTTTACATGCGATGGTTCACGCTGTGAATTTTCACGGTTACGATGTTTGTCCGATTTTACTGATCAAAGATTCACTTGAGAGATAAAACTAGCTATGTAATAATATATTTTCTTTTCTTAAAAATATCAAACAATCAACTAGCGCGAAATAATTTTCCATTTCGAACGAATCCGTGATCAAACAAAAATTGCGACTTTGAATATCAATGTGAAAAATCCTTGAAAATACGTCAGAAAAAAAATATCCTATGGAAGATCGTTTTTTATGATAACACTGATAAAAATTAGCCTAATAAATTTGCCAATAGCATATATTTTATTCTTCGATTTTAATTCCTTATTAAAATGTTTAATTGCGACAGATGAAAAATATAAAGAAGAATAAGGAAGTTTAATACAACTGGTCAAATAATTTATATTCAATCGAAGTATAAAAACACTAATCATGGATGATTAATAGAAAATTATTTTTCTACAAGTTTGCTAATATTTCCTTCTCTCTCTCTCTCGTACTTCATATTATAATAAAATACGAAAAAAGATAAACACTTGCTAAAGTTGTTAGATTTAAATACGTATTTAAGATTAATTGAATATTTCTCGTTGAGATTTATGTCTTATTCTTTTCCCCTGTCTATTAGATAAAAGAAAAAAAAATAAAGGTATGATGTCAAAGGTAACAACTCACCAATGGTAGGCTATCGTAATTATTCCTCCATCTTGGGACGGTGGTCCATGCAAAGCCATAGCCTTAGATCACAAGTAACAAGACTTGGCACCCATAGATGCTGTAGTTGGTAATGGCGAACATGCTTCTGGAATAACGTATTGTTACGTAGGTGTTACAAGATCCCACGCCGAGGTAGAGCAAACGTTATTGGTCTAGTTACCCGGCCGCACCTTTAACAATTGCAGACTTTGAAAGAACGTGGGATTGGCACATGTCGTACAATTCGTTTATTTCTCTATACAGACACTATTCTAATATTCAAGATTTTCATTCATCCTTTTAGAGAAGATGCATTTATACGTACATGGTGTCCAAAAAGTCTCGAATAAATCAAATACTCGTAAAAGCAAACAAGCGACAAATTGATTGATTTTTTTTAAATATTCTATCATCCCTGGGTTTTGATACAATCTAATAATTTTAATATTTATCCTTTATTAATTTATTTCTTAATTTTTTGTCTTTGAATTAGTATAAATATTTTAATTTAAGCAAATATCCCGGAACATTTTCTAAATAAAGTTTAACATGTACGAAACGATTGTTCTACACGACTCGAATATTGATCAGTTATCGATTTTGCCGAGTTTGTTTGTACACGTACGGTCATTTTGTTGTCAATTAAGCAAAAACGTTAATGTTCCGAGTACGAGAAGGAAATTTTCAAAGAATCCAGTCATTATGGCGAGCTTAGGGCGACGTTTATGGCGAGAACGTTTCTGAAATAACGTCGCGGCTTGTGAAAAGGTGACGATGGTTGGTGCACGTCGTTCTCTTCTCTCTTTCTCTCATTCTTTCTCTTTGCCCTACCGTTAACGAATAATTATAGTCGTAGAGGCTGTAAGTTACTTTAGTCGAGAGGTTGCGTGCACCAGAAAACCCTCTCAGAGCCCTCCCAGGACAGTGAGGTACACAAAATGAAGGGTATAGAAAGGCAAGCATACTCGCATCTCATGTGTAATCGTACCTACGCGTTCGGACGTTAATAATAGGAGCCATGGTGATACGCGAGGGATGACAGGGGAGATTGTAATGCGGAAACAATGTTTGGCAAAGTGCCGTAGGAGTCACCCTCGGTGTTGCATCGGCCAACGATAAGAAAGAAGAATTATGAGTCTCGACGATTCGAGATTTCTACTTAAACCCTTTAATTACGAGTCTACTTACGCGTGATTTATTAACAAATTCTTCATTCAAATCTTTGTTATGACATTTTCTAATGATCGTTACTCTCGTCTCATATAATAATGATAATAATAACGATAATAATTTAAATAGATAAGTTGATATATATTTGTATCTTAGAAATTCTAAATTCTACTTTCTCTTACGTATTTTCGTGTATGTCGTAAATCTAATCGTAAGATAAAACGACAATGCGAATGAGCTATGATAAACGAAAGCTTTACTTTAATATAAGAGAAACGATGTTTCAAGAATGGTTTAAAAACATTTCGAATACAAGTACATATAATAAGATCTGATGGTAAGAAGTTAAGAGAAGGTACTCGACTGCGAACAAGTCTCGTATCGATGCGCAATACGTTGTTAAGACATAATCGGATATTAAAGTCCACCGTGGAGCTACCATAACGTTGCAATTAATTCATAATTGGCTCATTTTCCAAGAGCCAACCGCACAATCTTAATTCAATCTATCGCCATTTGTGGCGCCTCGTTACGAGCCCCCATCTTTAAACAGGCCCTTCTTCATTCTCTTTCGCGAGAGCAAAAGCTCACTCACTGCGAGACGCATCCTGCGGTAGAGAGTCCTCTTCTTTCATTTTATTACCTTTATGCGTTTAAATAATGATTTTTGAATCGTTTTTTTTAGTACGTGGATCGTAAATATAACGTTAATAAGATATTCAACAAAAGTATTGAAAACTGTTTAACGAGAATATGCATATACGTTAATTATTAACATCGACACCAGTTTAACACATGTTTCGAAGAAAACTTGTAATCATTTTATACCTTTCCCCATATTATATTTGACATAATTAACTGTTCAATGTAATAAGTTTCACCTTAATTAATTTTCTTTTTACAAAATCGATCAATTCGAAAGGATAATCATTCAAAATATAAAATCGTCTTTATGATCAGGATATATATATATGTATGTTAATAACAATTATTATTTTACTCAATCAGGTGTCTATTTGGATCAGGCTAGAACATGAACTACTGGATTTTACGATAAGAAGACAGACGTATTAGTTGATACACGAGTTCATTCTACTCATTTGGAGATCTCAAGTAAGTTTCATCGATATTACGTTTCTTTGACTACTATCCTTTGGCAGGATCAGGTTGTGCGGTATGCCGCTAGATGTCGGTAGGATTACCACGTGTAGTATGCCTGAGGTGTTCTAACGTGCATACACCTGAAATCGACAAAATCCCAAGTTCCTTGTAAAATCATGAAAGACTCTTTCCATTTTGTTCTTTTCTTTTCCTTTTTTTTTTTTCTATTAGAAACGTTCCCTTATTTGGAAAACGAGCGGATCGTATAAAATCAATCCTAATCCTTAAACGTGCCAACGTCACAAACGGAAGTAATAAAAGCTGATTGTTTATTTTTTTCATTTTTTTTTCACTTACAATAAGCAAAAAGCATAACGAAATAAGAGAATAAAAATATTGTAATGGAAGAATAAGGGATCGAAGAAACGCTTGCCTATCGACGAAACGTCAAGAGCAACGGTTAACGAGAAGGCATTGCATTAATCTCAAGGTCGAAACGTAAGCCACAAACATCGGAGATCATTACTCGCAGTCCATTAAGAGCAGAAGGTCTTTACTGCCCTCGCGATTGGAATTCCAAGGGTCGCCCAGTAGTACGGCCAACTCGAGCTTAATCCTACCAATGGTTCTCGCGCACGATTCAAAAAACGAGGAAATAAAGTAAGTAAGTAAGAAAGAAAGAAAGAATGAAAGAAAGAATCTTAGAAAGAATAAGAGACAGACAGATAGATAGAGAGAGAGAGAGAGAACAAAAATAGTATAAAAGGAATGGAAAGAAAGGATGAAGGAATAAAAAAAAAAAAGGAAAGAGAAAAAAAACTAAAAAAAGAAAAAAAAAAAAAACAAGAAAAGGATCGTGAAAAAAGAAAGAGAACAAGAGAAATGGGTTCCCTTCTCTTCCATTCGTTCTTTCTATAGCCATGCAGCTTCATCCCTTCCTCGATTCCCTTTTCCTAAGGTATTCTAGTTCGTTTCCTCTTTTGTACTCCTTCCTTCGACTCGGTGGCTCTGGTACGACGACAACGCAAAACTCGGGGAGTGGTTGTCCTCCCACGGTCTCAACGATTCGAGTTTTCGTTTGGCTAGAGAGAGAAAGAAAGATAGATAGATATATATACAGAATAGACGATAGAAAGAGAGAAAAAGAGAGAGAGAGAGAGAGAGAGAGAGAGAAAGAGACGACAGTGGCGAGCGCCCATTGCCCGTCACTATCCCCAGTTTCCGCGCCATTTCTCCGTAACGTGCGCCATTTCCTCCCTTCTCTCGATCTCCTTTTGCTCTCTTCTATACCAAACCCTTCCTTCTCTTTCTCTCTCTTTCTCTCTTTTTCTCTCTTTTTCTCTATTTATCTATTTATTTGTCTCACTCTTGCACACTCTTTCCACCAGCACGCACGAGCCTTTCTGTTTCTTTCTCTCTGTCTCTCTTTTCCACCCTTTACGTGTACTCCCTCACTGTTTGTTCTCTATTTGGGTCGTTTGGCCCGCGCAAATACCACCTACCACCCTTCCTCTTTCTGGCTCGTTCCCACCCAACCCTTTTCCGTGCGACAAACGTATAATCTCGAAAAAACGACGATCTTTTCGAAGAACGTTCCATGTCACGCTTTGCTGTTACCTTTTCACTGTCCTCATCGATAATACATACAACTTTATATAGATTGATTTATTTTTGTCGTAGAGATATATACTAGAGATTATAAGTTATTTTTATATTTCATCCCTTCTTTTTTTTTTAATTTATTTATTTTTCTTTTTTTCTCGTATATCTTCTTTCGACTCGTTAAAGATAATTCGATACACAGGTTGTGACAAATTATTCACCTGTTTCATCGTGTACCACTATACGTAATAGTTGTTTTAAAAAAGTTTGCTTAAGAGAAAAGGGCTCGTATGAATTTGAAGATTAAAAAAAAGCGTGTTGAAAGTATGTAATGTATGGTAATATCCGGTGACTTATTGGACGANATAATACATACAACTTTATATAGATTGATTTATTTTTGTCGTAGAGATATATACTAGAGATTATAAGTTATTTTTATATTTCATCCCTTCTTTTTTTTTTAATTTATTTATTTTTCTTTTTTTCTCGTATATCTTCTTTCGACTCGTTAAAGATAATTCGATACACAGGTTGTGACAAATTATTCACCTGTTTCATCGTGTACCACTATACGTAATAGTTGTTTTAAAAAAGTTTGCTTAAGAGAAAAGGGCTCGTATGAATTTGAAGATTAAAAAAAAGCGTGTTGAAAGTATGTAATGTATGGTAATATCCGGTGACTTATTGGACGATGGGTGTACGATTATATTCTCGCGAAATGCATAAAATAAAAAAAAAACGAAGAAGAAGAAGAAGAAGAGAACACAGAAATGAAGTCGATGTTGTTACCTCTACCATCGATTTCCTTTAGTTCGTAAACCTTTTATTAAAAAAAAAGAAAAAAGGAAAAATCCTTCTCATAATTTCCGTTTTTGCCGTGGCCAGTCCATCGCTTTTATAACGCTTGACGATCTGGGTTTTATCCAAAAAGATGAAAGGGTTGGGGCGATTCAAAGTGCCAAGAAGATTTTCTATCTCTTTCTTGCTCGTTCAACTCTTAGGACGCGGGACCGCAATGCGGGTACGCGTAAATGGCTTGTGCTTGCTCCCCTTTCCTTTTTTTTTCTTCTCCTTTTTTTTACTCTCTCTTTCTTTCTCTCTCTCACTCATAATAGTTGCTCTCGCAACGCTCGCACCTTCTCCTTTTCACGATTTTAATCAACGAGTAGATCGACTCGTGGCGCCCGTGTATCGCGCTCGGAAACTATAATTTCGCGGTAAACGCACCACCACGAACCGGCTGTGCCGCGCAATCCGCTTTAAATAGGTTCGTACGTATGGCCATCGACCCTTTTCAAGTTTCTAAAACCTTCTACGATCTTGAACCCTTACGATATTCTCTCACTCTCTTATTTCGTTCTTTTACCCCTCATTGGAGAAAAAAAAATTGTATGCTTACCGCAAAAACGAGAGTCGCATTAGACAGGTACATTTTTATGAGTTTGGAAATCATCATCCATGAAGAACCTTAGACGATTTTTATAAGGGAAAGGTCTTCCTACTGATTTTATTGCTTTTTCTTTTTTTTTCTTTTTTGGTATAGATTCCTCAACTAATTTTATGTGATCCTTCAGATATATATATATATACTTTATACATTTAATATACTAGAAATGATATTTATTTTGGGAATAAGTTACGCGCAAAACAAAAAGTCAATATAAGAAGTTTTAGCAGAAGGAAGTTCCCCGAAGAATATTTGGATCTTCCTTCCGGTATCCAGTAGACGTCGTCGTTAATTCAACGATAATCCAAGCGAACAAAGATACCACTCGTAGTCCCGAAAAAGTGATAGAGAAAGATAGAAAGAAAAACGGGGAAAAGAGAAAAGCTATTTTTCTGAACGGAAACCGGACGCCCCCAGGATCTCAACGTTTCCATCGACAAGGACGGGAACGGGTGCCACGTCAGCTAGTGGTTTGTCCACCCTTCTCTGGTTTTTCGTCAGTCTACGAGACTTTCGATATTTATTTTTATTACGACCACCCTGTCAACGTTTCCATTTCCTTCGACCTCGCTCAGATGTTTTGAGACTCTTCTTACTGACGCGTTTATTTTTTTTTTTCGCAACCATCGAATAAACGAGATCTACGATCGAAATTACTCTTATTCTATGCCAAAAAAAATACGTAAATCCAACGAACGAAAAGAAAGTATATTCGTTTGAATTTAAATTGCCGATCGATATCACGCATATGACGTTATAATTTTCTACCATCCGTATTTCAGATAGTAGCTTGTAATTTTCTTTAACAATTCAATAATTATTCCAATATTTTGTCCTTCCTTCTCGTAATTAGATAATGAACTTTAACGCGATTATTGAAATCCAATATCGGTGCTATTTGCCTCTAGTTTTAATCAGATTTTGTAGAAATAAGAAGGTTTAAAGGTAAGATAAAGAATAAAAAGAGAATGTAATGAAAGTTAATAAGAAATCTCACGATTTTTTTTGAACTTACATAAATATCGTAGAAATAGACAACGGTTAGATATGATTAAACGAATGAACGGGAGTCGATAGGACCGATAATAGTTGTCGTTGTTAGATGAAGAATCTTTAAGATCAAAAGGGCATAATATTCAGGGTCATTTCTTATTGAAGACCTAAGAAAAAAAAAGAAATAAATAACCGTGATACTAAAAGCTTCTTTTCTTTATATATACTTCTTTTTTATGTCAAGGTCCAAAGGAGAAAGAAAGAAAAACTCGTGTTAAACCATAATTTATTTGAGCTCGTATGATTTAGTTAGTTTAACAGTTATCGCATGATTGAAAAATTATCAAGAGTAGTCTTGGGCTATGGAAAGGAAAGCAATTTAAGCGACGAGATCTAAGTTGGCGCAGATGTTCCGTAGAATCTCATTGCGCGATTGTGTCCCAAGAGTACAACGAGTGCGGTTTACGAAATACTGCTGGATCGTAAGGAGAATTAGGCGTCTGAAGTTGCACGGCACGTAGCTACGTAACGACGTCTCGAAAGGTTCGTGATTTTACGAAAGCGCTCAAACGATCGGGGAAGACTACAGAAAAGAAATCCAATCTTACGACGCGAGACTACATATCCACATATTTCTAAAGTTGTTGTTGTTGTTTATATTCTTATGCAACAATATGATAGTGTTATATTAGTTTATTATGACGAATCGTAATCATTTCTAATCGAATCTAATAAAGAAAGATTTGTAGATACTTATTCTTATTATCGTGATATTATACAAGAACATATTTTCTAGTCAATTTATACGGTATTGATTGTTTTAGTATTATTGTCTACACTTTTAACATAAATCAAGTAATTTTGCCAGTCAGCAAATTCATTTCTAGAAGTACGATGTTGAAAGCTTGTATAACGTAGAGACGAAAAGGATCCGACGGATGCAGACATGGCTGTACCATTCCTACGCATTTACTCGCTCCAAAGCATAGATTTTATCTCTTTTCTTTGTACGATTTGATAAAATATGGATTTGATCATCGGAAGTGCTGTGTTTCGGTATCCTGCCATTTCTATATCTTGTTATTACAACCACTCAACGAAAAGACTCCCTTAAATTGATTCCTTTCTTTTTTATATGCTTCAAAGAAATGAATATTTTTTTATAATTTTCTTTTTTTAGAACATTATTAATATAATTACAATAGAGAGATTATTTTATTCATAATGAAGCTTGCGTGCACAATTTCAATTTGATGTATTTATTACACTCTATAAATTTTGTATATTTTTTACGTCGATGAAAAACGTACCTTCGTTTAACATATAATTTTCTTCGAATGTTTCTAATCGTATCTAAACGATATACGTCATAAGAAAATGTAACTAATTAATATGTTTAATATTTTGTTTTATATCGACACACGAGACGTACTTTTGTTTAAAATATAATTCTTCTCGAATATTTCTTATCGGATCTAAACGATATAAACGATACACCCCAAGAGAATATTTATTTTACGGAATGCATTTTCTCGAATTTTATTTGGGAGAAACGAGCTTTGGGAATCTTTTGTGCGGAAACGTGGTAGGTTTTTCATGGTTCACCCGCTAGAGGCGTAGGATGCAGACTAGACATGTATATAGATATGTGCGGTATCTCTACTGCACGGCCAATGGGGTTTGAATGGCCGTGATAAAATGATATGGCTTCCGAATGTTGACTAAACTGCACCCATTGCAGGTGGAAAACCAACTGGAAAATAATAATACGCTTTGATGGATGAGCAACGATATCAGCGACGTTGTCTGTTCTTTTGAAAATGAACTTCAAAATGCGTTTCTATTTCAAACTTCAGTCTCTCTTTTTCTCTTTCTCTGCTTTACACACACTCTCTCTCTCTCTGGAAAAAAAATAAAAAAAAAAACAGAATCATTTTCTTTTCCAAAAGTAATATTTTGTTCAAAGTGAAAATAAACAGTCATCCTTGATAAGGTATACTATATCTTAAATTTATTTGATTGGTAAGGGAATAACGAAAGTATCGTGACAGGTAATCTTCTTTTCGATTCGATTTATTTCTACAATATATCTTCGACAATAGTGATACTCGTCTACTCTTCGTGACATTAATGGCCTATTAAGAAACGTATAGCTCCTATAAGACGATTTCGAAAGTGTAATATAGGTAAAAGAAGCGATTACTTTGATTTAATCGTAATCACATTCCCATTTCTGAAACTTATTTCAATGATGCGAAGATCGTGGAAAAATATAGTGAATCTATCGAGCCGATGAAATGAACTTATTTTCTTTGAAATATTCATCTCTAAGTGGGAAGGAGAAAAATAGAAGTTTAATAAGAAGAAAAATATAAAGAAAGGAATAAAGATTACTATGATGGAGTGAAATAATGAAAGAAAGAGAAGAAAGAGAAGAAGGAGAAAAATAAGAAAATAGACTGTCAACGATCGAGTTAGAGCAAGAATGGTAAGTGCGTATACAAGGCCATGGTCAGTTAGTTTGAAAGCACGTCCTCGTTATTACGCGCTGAGTAGGTAATTTGCGGATGCTCGATCGGTGTATAAATTCGCTTTGCTTGATCGTGAATTAATCAAAAACCTGGATCTTGGTAGGTGAAAGAATTCTCGATTAACTAGCGCTTATCCGCACACTGCGAGAGATAAAACCAAAGAGTAAAAGTAAGAAAGAAAAGGAGAGAGAGAGAAGGATAGAATTATCTATAGATGATAGAAAGAAATACACTAAAGATTATTATGTTTTAAGGTTGAAATTTATCCTATCTCGATGTGGTGAGATTGGATCGAACTACACTGTAGTCAGCTTGTAATCGAACGTTCCTTTTTAGCGACAGGCTGTGCCTTTAACGAGTTTTCTTTAGGAATATTCCCTTAACGATATTATCCTGCCAATCTAAAATCGACGCAATTGAATTTGACTTACTTGGAAAGAAAGAGAGAGTTTATTCTCATCCGGTTAAACTAATTCAACGCTAAGCAGTATTACACGCTTTATTGCCAATTAAGTAACGTTTGGTTAAGAGATGATTATATCATGCGAGCTTAGTATACGCGTTAGTAGAATATCATACATGATTCTTCATTTCGTTGTATCATGAAATGCAAACGCCTAATCGTTGATATTTTATTTGTATAATCTAATACCTTCGATAAGAATATCGTAATAGAATAATCAATTACTTTCGAGATAAGTAAAGCAATCTAATACGAAAATTAACGTTTATTTAATTTCAATAAATAACTTTCTACAAAACATACTACTTTCTTTGTCCGATCACGAGTGAAGAGACATATAATCAACTGTCGCTCGCAATTCAAGATGTTGTTAGTGGATCTTAACGTCACGATTCAATTTCGTGGTAAGGCCGTTATCATAGGAATAAATTCTATTTTATCTAAGGGAAACAAAATATAGGAATAGTGATGATGATGAGAAGGAGAAGGAGGAGGAGGAGGAAGAAAAGATTCGCGACGGGTGTCCGTTTTTGGTCATGGCGTTGTTCGCGGTTTGCGTGGGGCGAGTTCGCGCAATCAGGGCGGAGCGGAATCCTCGTAAATACGCAGATGACGACAGATAATCTAGATCTATGGTTGTACCAGATGAATCACCGGGGGATTAAGTTTGTGTCTTCTGGCTCCTGATGTCCGTTCCATAGAATCTTTCTTTGGGGAGAAAAGAAAGAGGTGAATCGAGAGGACGAGAATAAGGATGAAAAGAAAGGGTGAAGGGGGAGAAAAGGCGAGGGGAGAAGAAGGAGACGAATAACGCAAAGAAAAACACGAGAGGAAGGAGATAGAAAGTTTGCTTGCTGTGTAAAGTTAACTCCAAGAATCGTGGGTACAAGACGGAGTGGTTTCCCCCCTAGGAAGAGATGTATGTCAGTACGGTGAACCCTGCAGGATGCAACAACGCTGGGCAGGACATGGAGAGAAAGAGAGAAAGAAGTAGAGAGAAAGGGACAGGAAGGTAGATGGTGGGGGAAGATGGATGTCCTCGACCCTCTCCCTTTCCCCGCGATCACCGAAGCTCCTACCCTCGTACCGAACCGGCCAAAGTCGAGAAGTGGCGGCCATAATGCTTTGGATGCACCACCATTCCTGAATCTTTCAAACTCTATATCTTTCTTTCTCTCTCTCTCTCTCTCCCTCTCTTTCTCTTTTACTTTTATCCTTCTATCTTTCTCTCTTTCTCTTTTTCGTTTTCTTTTTTTTCTTAATTTTTTTTTTATCTCCTTTTTCCACTCTCGTGGTTCCCAATTTAAGTCTTAATAAGGAAGTACTCAATGCTATTCTTGATCCTACATCTCGTTATACTCGTAGATCAAAATAACGATGTAGTCGAGCTGCCGAAAAATTATTGGAGAATGATTAATTTAATTTTATTGCATATATATATGTATATCTTTAGATATTTCTATTATAAAATTGGTCGGGGTAAGAATGAATGACCGATTGCCAGAGATTTATGCAAAACAGAGACTTATATTATTATTTAATATTTTTATCATATGATCTAAGATCTATCTATATTATCTTTTTAAATTAATGTATATCTCATATACCGTAATTTAAATACTAGCAAGCAATTTACATTTGTTTCATGCAAATTTTTGTATTAAGTAATAAACGAAGGGAAATCAACTTCTCGTAGGAATATCGATAAACTATTAAAAGTTTCGAAAGTTCATTCGGGCGATGTAATGAAGTGTCGATAATCTAGACAACGTTAAATTACGCTTACTTACGTTAAAGAGCGGAAGTTCGGGGTAGTACCTAATAGTTCTCAAAATCGGCACGCGTTCATTTCCGGTCGTCGAGGTAACGGAAATATGCTCGTAAATTTGTCCGGAGGTTTAATTTTATGACCCATAAGAGAATCCATTATCCGAAGTGGGTGGCGTTTGCGCCGCTAACACATCCAGCCCATTATACGAGGTAGCTACTTGCTCCCGGTATTGTGATGTCGGTTTATTGCCTCGTAAAACAGAAATAAAGAAAGAGTAAGAGAGAGAGAGAGAGAAGAAGAGAGAGAAAGAGAAAGAGTTAAGTCTCGCGGCATTAGAAAATATCTTGAAGCGTGCCACGATTCGCACTCTGCCGTTCTTGTATCGAGATTGCGATGTAAAAGTTTCTTCACGGTACCTACTCCGAGCTCTCCAGACCCTTTTGCTCGAAGCTCTTTCACTAGGGCCTTCTTTCCTTTTTTTTTTTTGAACGCCTTGGAACAAACGGACCCCTTCGTGATCGGAATGCGTTCGAACCTTCTAACAGAAGGTAACATTTACGAGAACCATACTCAAAGATATTCGTATATGTTTTTTTCTTTACTTTTCAGAGAGAGAGTGAGATGAAATAAAATTTGATTTCTATTCAAATATTTTATACAGTTTTTCAAAAATAGAAGAAAAAATTTGTCCCCATGTAAGTAAGAAAAATCTAATCTGTTAAAAAGGATTGATCGTACGATCCTTTCGATAATTGTTTTTATGTATACACTTTCATTCGAATTAAAGGACATAGGTATCGTATTGCAAAGTGTAAGTTAGAACACGGAGAGAGAAACCTAACAAGAAATATCGTTCAGCAGGGACGATTTAATCGCACGAGGAAAGACACGTTTGCTATACCAACACGAAAATACATGTAATCTCGAGCATTAACTCAAGAGACACAAAGAGTATACGTTTCGTATAGTTTCAAGACGAAGTGAATTGGACTTCTTACTCCTCTCTTCTTGAGCATGTTTGCGAGAAGGTTCTTAACGTCACTCTATCTCTCTCTCCCTCTCATCTTCTAAAGTATCTCAAAGAAAAAATACAATGTAAGGAAAAAAAAAACATATCTAAATTTATTCAACTATCCTGGCTTGAACTTGTCTTCGAAAAGGTAAAGGAAAATAAAGACTTCGAAAAGAAGAAGAAGAAGAAGAAGAAGAAGAAGGAAGGAAGAAAAGCGTTAATAACGGAAGAAGAAGGCGGGTGGGTATGAACGTAGCGTATCTAGGAATTGTCAGGGCCACGGAGAATTATCTCTCTCGCAAATCCAAGCCTCGAGGAGACTTTCCTCTTTCGATCTATCTTTTTCTTACTCTCTCTCTGTCTCTCTCTTTCTTTCGTTCTATCTATCCTTCGTTCGTGGTAATGGCGCTCACAGTTCTCCGATTACATAGAGGAATAAGAGGACAGCGTACGTACGTGTACGACGAGGACCGCGTGAAGGATAAATGGGGAGTGGATAACGAAGGTACAAGAGTACGAGAACGAAGTAAGTGCCCCCAACCCCTGTGTAACGTAGCGCTTTAGGATGGGAGTGAGTGCCTTGAGCGATGTCCTGTCGGCCGAGTGGCTCGCACGTAGGCCGCCTCGGGAACGAGAAGAGAAAGAGAGAAAGATTCTGTGTATGTGTATAACATTTTGTATGTGTTTTATGTGTAAGTGAATACAGTATATACATCGATGTATGTCTCCCCTCTCTCTCTCACTCCTATGCAAATCAGGCAAGGCGCGGATACGTATTCATGGGATCTTATCCTCGTGCACGTGTACAGGGTGAATGATTTCCTTCGCGAGCTACCCCATCCAAAGAGAAAGAGAAGAGAAGAGAAGAAATTCAAATTTCCCTCGCGGATCTTACTCGCGGAAAGGAGAAGAAGGAGAAGAAGAAGAAGAAGAAGAAGAAGAAGAAGCGTACATGGCCGAACGATTTACGTTAGTTTCGAATGACCCGACGTTATTTTGACCCAAGGATACGTTTATTATATAAGAGAAATAAAAATGAATAAAAAGAGTAAGTAAAGGAAGAAGGAGTAGATACGTTAATCACGTGAGACCGAAGAACTGCGAGCCCTCGAGCGAGGAATACAGAAGAAAATCGTACGTACTCGGTCGAACGCGTCCCTTTTTTCTTTTTTTTTTTTCTTTCTATACTACATGACCAAAAAACCTAACTATCTCATTTACGTATAATTGCAATAACGACGTTACTCGTACGTGTACGGAATTATCTCTTTATCGTGATCCTTTCTCATTTGAATAAGTGCCCTGACATGATCAACGTTAAACCGACCGATGAAAGCTCTATCTTTCTCTTTTTCTTTCCTCCCATATGCGAAAAAGCAAAGTTTATAAGAGGATGTACGCTAAAGGAAAACTATAGTGTTAGTTACTCGTTAAAAACTAAAATTTATTCCGTTTGATGTTGCCCCGATTGCCCTGAATATTTATCTTTTTTTTCTTACAGCATTCTCGCGAGGTGATTGAAAAGATTTTCTTAGCGATTGATAAATCCCTGCTTCCGTTCTCGGTTCGCCTTGAACGCAAGGAACATACACACAAGGATAAGAACGAAGAGAACCTTTCTTTTTATGGAATTTACGGTTGAATCAATGCTGTCCGTCTATACCCGTGCCGTTACCGTATGCGTGATGTTAAAGTCACAAGAATAAAAGCTACAAACTAAACTTGTCTGGCGCGAGGAGAACGGAATAAAGTCGAGTAAGCTACTTAATCGTACGATTCGATCGCCTACCAGATTCCAACTAAGTTATTGTACACGAAACGTCATAAAAAGGGCTCGAAGTAGGACACGATACTACCAAAGAATTATTTCTTTTTCTTTAACAATATAAAATGATCTAATGTAGCATTTATAACCGAACGAAAAATTTATTTCAATGTTCCGAAATTTGAATATATCATTTTTTTCAAATTATATTCTCCTATCCATAAATTTATTTGTTAAGCTTAATTCAAAGATAATACTCATTTATCCAGATCTACGTCTACCGTAGAACAATTTTACGATAAAAATATATATCTCATTTCCATTGTTTATTTAACTTCTTCGATCTCTCGACAATACACGGTTCTTTCTTTTTCGTTGTTAGTTTGTTCTTTTTCTATCTTACTTATAAGTTAGTTCACTTCTATCGTTCTCGTCGGACGTTTAAGAACTATACGCTAACAATTACAAACGACGGTGATTCTTGGACAAGGCACAGGACCGTCGTAGTACACGGCAAAGATACACGGTCCAGGTACACGCGTGATACGGTGACAAAGTGTAAAAAAGCATGGCGACTATGGCGTGGCATGGCGTGGCACGGCTAAGTGCGAGATACATCACGACCACCTTTCCTCTTTTCTCAGCTTCTCTCTCTGTCTTTCTCTCTTTTTCTTTTTTACACGCAGACACGATCTCGAAGCTTTCTCTTTCTCTCGAAGAAATCCAGCAAATTCTCTTCGCTCGTACGCGATTCTCGCGTCTTGGATAACGCCAACAACACCGCCGTAGATAAAGGATCATCGGATCGTAAAGCACTCTCGTTAAGAATATGATCCGGGCTTACCTTCGGTCCAGCTCAACGAAGACGACGAAGACGACCACGAGAAAGACAAGGACAACGATAATACCGGCATTGCACCAACCAATGTGCACGTGCACACGCACAACTCCATCAAATGGTGGAGGGGAGGTGGTATATACCAAATCGTCTAACAAGAGGGAGAAAAAAAGAGATGGAAAGTTATGATCGCTACTGCGTCTCTCTTTTATGTTAGATATTATACTATACTCGCGTATCAACCATCTCGTATACACTACACCTTTCTACATCTTCATGGTGTTGGTATAACGAACAACTGCAAACACTCTCTCTCACTCTCTCTTTTTTTTTTTTATCTATTCCGTTCTTTCTTTTTTAGTTAATTTCTTCTTTAACACGGTTCTCTAATTTTTTCTTATTTATTTTTTATTTACTCTCCTAATTTTGATATTTTCGTACTGCTTTGAAATTTACGAATATATTTACTTGTGAATACTTATAGTCCAGTCAAATTAACATTTTGACAGGATGTTGCTCCAACCTGACAGCAAAAGATTTGAAAAAACCGGGAATGTGGTCTACATTTGGAGGTGCATTTGCTGAGAAGTGTACGTACTTTGCATAAAAAATCAAAATGTGAAAAAAAACCACGAAAAAATCAGGGTTTCCCGGAAATATTTACTTATATATAGGAAAGTAATAGTTTTTGGTAAAAAATTTACTATGAATAATTAGTTCCTTATGAACGTTCCTTTAAAGTGGAAATAGTCAAGACGTGTTTGTATATTAGAAAAGAAAAAAAATTACTCGAGTGTTTAAAAAGTAAATAAAAAGAATAGAGCAGTAACTAACCGAGATGTAATTGATTAGGCATCAATTTGAAATAAATCCGACATTTGATCATATTTTAAAGTCCTTTTCAGTTCTACGGATGCAACAAAAGTTATTCGTGTAAACTATGTACACGTATCATACAATGTTCAAAAACTTCTACAACGTTACGATTACCTATTAGAATTTTTTTTTATTGAAATAATATGTTTAATAATAATATGTTCATATAATATGTTTAACACAAAACCATACGATGCTGAGATCAAATGTTAAAAAGATTAAAAATTATGGTCAGCTTACGTTTAAATGTACTTTGTCCTTACATCCGATGCTGCATTATCCATATCCATAAATGCAGGTATCCATATATGTATATATCACTTTTCAGCACTACACACACTCACTCACATATGCATATCACTTGCATAGGACGAAAACACACACGCGTATATGCGACGTGAAATAAATTATATACTTTAAATAATATCCTTGTTATTCCTTCCGACGCTCGAAGAAGACTAACGATTATTATGAAAAATAGTTACGAATACAAACGACATTTACCGAACATAGACGAAGATCAATAACTAATCTAACGACGAAATTCATAATAGAATAGAAATGACAACGTTCGGTTGTCGACAGCGGCCGAGGAGTGACGGAGAGTCACG